>CAKOES020000110.1:2675-53577 GCA_933207985.1 Pelobates cultripes
CGCCCGGGCAAAGCTGCAGCCGCCTGAGGCTCTCTGCAGAGCGCTCGGGCGGCTGCAGCATGGGGGGGTGGCGGGGCTGGCCATGGCACCCCCCACCCGGCTGGCACCCGGGGCGGACCGCCCCCCCCCCGCTCCCCCCTTAGTACGCCACTGTCAATAGCTTAAAACATAATTCTATATTTATCCCAATAGACACATTCCGATATAAATAATAGTAATTAACAAATGCCACCAAACTTTTCGGGAAACTGATAGTTCTTAGTTAGAGCTGGATATTCCCAATAGTCTTAGAGATAGCAAAAAAACGGGCATAACCCATAGCCTGATTGACGAAAAAGACACTATTAAATGTTAAATATTTGGACCAATATGCACTCTCCAATATAGGTTAATGATATTCATCAAACAAGAGAAAACCTTGCTGTTTCCAGTGATTTAGGAGATAGTGATGTTCTAAGGCACACATAGTTAAAAAGAAAATATAGGGAATATATATAATTCAAAAGATGAAACTAAAAATGAAACTATGCTACAATGTTTCTCACCAACAGATTCAAACGATTATGTAGTATGTAACTATGAAAAGACAGTGCCCAATCGTGGGTGCCGTCAGATGTTCATACATAAAGGTAACGTCTAATAGACCTAAAGAGTCTGTAAGATTTCTAAATGGGAGATCCATACAATTATTGTACCTAGACTGTATGGCGTAAAGGAAGCCAGAGAGGAGAGGAACATACACCCTGCTTGCTGCTACGATGGTTATATAGACCGATCCTATAAAACGTTTTCAAGTAAAGATTATAACAGCATAGGAGAGTGTGGTCAAGAATAACCTTGTTTTAAGGAGTTGGAGTAGAAGGTGTCCGGGAATTGTTAGTCATAGATGTTTCAAACAAATTGAAGAGAAAGAGGTAAGTAACCTCCAAACTTAACATTAAACTAAAGAGTATAGAGAAAAAACAGGAGCTGCTTGATTAAGCTACAATGAAAAACTTTTTAAAAAATGTATAGTTATAGTTTTAATGAATAAAGGGGGTAAAGTTAAATTCCTCATTGAGGCCCCCTGGTGTTAAAGTTTGGAATTCATATATCCATCTTGATTCCTTTTGTAGTAAAATTAAATTGAAATTACCTTTTCTAGAATTCAAAGTAACTCTTTCTAGGGCTTGGAATGATAAGTTAGTTGGATTGCCATCATGGAAATTCCGAACGTGATTGGCAACAGGGGTACTTAAATTGAGATTTTTGACCGAGTTGATATGTTGGAGAATACGTCTCCTAAATTCCTGATAGGTTTTGCCAATGTATTGTATGCCACACTGACACATAATAACATAAATGATTCGTGTCGTACTGCAGTTAATTAAATGTTTAACTTGGTACTCTTTTTGAGTTTTCTGACATTTAACTGTTTTGGAGATTTTGACAAAGGGACATGCTTTGCAATGTCCACACTTATGAATGCCAATTGGGGCACTTAGCCAGCTACTTGGTGATGGTTTGCTTTCCAAGTGGCTACGGACTAGCATGTCCCGGAGATTCTTAGACCTTCATGCAGTGATGTTGGGGTATGCAATATGTTTCGGATCCAAGTCCTTGTCATACTCTAGAATCGGCCAATGTTGTGTAAAGATTTGTTTAATGGGTTGCCATTTTTGATCAAAAGTGCCTATACATCTTGTTAGCTGGTTGGTGGATGTGGGTCTAGAAGATCGAAGACTTAGACTTCTATCTTGGGCTATAGTTTTTTGGTATGCTTTTTTAAAAATTCGGTTTGGATAGCCTTTATTTTTTAATCGAATTCTTAGTCTTTTAGCTTCGGCTTGAAAGGACTCTTCATTTGAGCAATTCCTTCGAGCTCTCAGATACTGGCCATATGGTATGCCTACTTTGAGGCGGTAAGGGTGGAAACTTTGCCAGTGCAGAAGGCTATTAGAAGCTGTACTTTTCCTAAAAAGTTCCGTGTCCACAGTTCCATCTGTGTTTAATAGAATTCTTAAATCTAAGAATTCCAGTTGGGTTTCGTGAATCACATATGTAAGTTTAAGACCAATATTATTCACATTTAGTTCATTAACCATGTCTATGAACTTTGGGCAGGAACTGGTCCAAAATATTAGGATATCGTCAATATATCTTAGCCACTTGTGAATATATTGATCATAGTGGTCAGTTGTTGTTTCTTTTAGGATGGTTGCTTACCACCAACCCAAATATAGGTTGGCGTAACTGGGGGCACAAGCCGTACCCATAGCAGTGCCGCATAATTGTAAATAATATGTACCGTCAAATACAAAATAGTTATGGGTCAGGACAAACTCGAGGAGCAATAAAATGGTTTCCATTTGTTCCAAATTATATTTGGAAGATTTGTGGAGGAAATAAGATGTTGCACATAAACCTTTGTCATGAGGGATGTTATTATATAGAGAAACTACATCCAGACTTGCAAGTAAGGTATATGGAGGTACTACCAAATTTTCTAACGTTAGTAGAGTTTATTTAGTATCCTGGACATACGACGCCAAATTAGTGACAAATGGGTGGAGTATTTTCTCTAGAAATTTGCTAACTTTTTCAGTCAAAGAGTTATTGCCAGAGATGATAGGTCTCCCAGGTGGATTCTTACGACACTTGTGAATTTTGGGAAGGCAATAAAAGGTCGAGATCATAGGACAGTTGTTAGGAATCATAAATTTAAACTCTTCTCGACTAATAATGTGTTTTTCCAATGCCTGAGTTAGTAGCCCCTTTAGTTCTAAAAGAAATGTCTTAGTTGGATCCACTGGAAGAACTTGATACTGGCTGGTGTCTTTCAAGTGTTCCATACACATACTGACATAGTTTTGTTGGTCCATTAGGACTATATTTCCTCCTTTGTCCGATGGTTTGATAATCAGATCTTTGTTATTGCTCAGATCTCTCAGTGCCTCACGTTCTGCTTTAGTTAAATTGTCCGGATATTCATCACAAGAGGGCAATGACTCAAGGGCCTTCGTTGTCATCTGTACAAATAAATCTACACTAGACACTTCTTTGAAGTTTAGTGTATACCAGCTTGATGGTTTGCAATTAGTGAGGGGTTGTTTAGTTTCTTGTTCATCAAGGAGTGATACCATGGTCTGGAGATGTTGGTAGTCCTCATAACTTAGCCCCAATTCTTTTGCTAGTTTGTTATCTCTTCTTTTGTGAATGATATTAAGGGCAAGTTTTCGTCCAAAAAGATTGGTATCTTTAACCCATTCAAATTTATTTGTAGTAGGATAAGGAACAAAATTCAGACCCTTTCTAAGCAGGGATATATGTTTATTTTCCAAATTGAAGGTGGAAAAATTGATGATAAAATTATCCTCAGTGGTGTGATAATTCTAGGGATCGACCGATATTGATTTTTTAGAGCCGATACCGATACCGATAATCTGCGAACTTTCAGGCCGATAGCCGATATCTTGCCGATATTCTGTACATTTACTATTTTGAATAAATAAACTAATTCGAAAGGTAAATGCACAAAATATACATGCCACATGTAGTGGATGAAGTGTGTTTAGACAGGGGAACTGTGTGTGTTTGTGTAGTGTGTGTTTGTGTAGTGTGTATGTAATGCAGTGTGTGTCTGTGTAGTGTGTATGTAATGCAGTGTGTGTGTCTGTGTGTTTGTGTAGTGTGTGTGTGTTTGTGTAGTGATGTAATTTGTGTAATTTTTTTATTTTAATATTTTTTTTAATATTTAAATGTTTTTTTTTGTTTAGTCTCCCCTCCCTGCTTCTTACCAGGGAGGGGGATATAGTATTCCCTGGTGGTCCAGTGGCTTGTTAAGTACAGTGGTGGCTCAGCAGCAAGCGCTGACTTACCTTGCAAGCAGCTCCTCCAGCTCCCTGTGTAAATCTCGCGGCTCTTAGTGCCGCACGGAGCGTTGCCATGGTAACCCGTGGCAACGCTCTTCGGCCGTGGGTCTCGCGAGAGTTGCACTGGGGAGCTGGAGGAGCTGCTTGCAAGGTAAGTCAGCGCTTGCTGCTGGCCCCACAGGACCGCCGTGCTTGTAATGGGCCCGGCGGCCCTCTTATATATTATCGGCAATATCGGTATCCGAATTGGCCGATACCGATATTGCCGAAAATACCAAATATCGGCCGATAATATCGGCCAGACCGATAATCGGTCGATCCCTAGATAATTCATTAATTCTTGTGGCCTTCCTTGTTTATTTTGTACGCCCATCTTTTTCTGTCTCTGAGTTTGCCTCTCTGGGGTTGGGGCCACTCTTGATCTAAAAAAGATGCCCCCAATGATAAAGAAACATCAGAGATCAATGGATTTTTAGTAATATTAGGAGGATTGCTAAATTGTGTGTCCGGAAAGGACACATTTTTATCAGCTGGTTTTAAAATGCTTTTTCTTCTTTGTTGGGTGTTATTTGAAGTGTTAATAGTTCTCCTTGGAGGACTAAGATCAGAACCAGACCAATCCGTTTCTCCGGATGTGGTGGAATTCTGCCGACTGTTATATTTTTTTCTATTTTTATTTCTTTGTCTAAAGATCATGCCTTCTTTAAAGTCTTTATAATCTCTTTGGTACTTGTGATGTTTTTTTTCCCTAATATGTTTCTTAAAAATTTCCAAATTGTTGTTTAGTTTTGTTTCCATTAGTATGAATTCAGGGTGTGTTTGAAAGGCTTTAATTTTACTGATTTCAGTCTCAAGGTTCTGGTTGACCCCTTCCAAATGAGACTCTTCTAATTTGATGAGAAATTCCATAAGTTTTATGTTAGAGCTGGATATTCCCAATAGTCTTAGAGATAGCAACCTATATTGGAGAGTGCATATTGTTCCAAATATTTAACATTTAATAGTGTCTTTTTCGTCAATCAGGCTATGGGTTATGCCCGTTTTTTTGCTATCTCTAAGACTATTGGCAATGGTACAAATTTGGGTGGTGAACAATGGTATGTCTCACTTCCCTTATATATTGTGAGGACTGGGAGTGATAACAGGTTCCCACTGTATTATATAGACCAGAATCATCATCACACTGCCAAGGGTTTTTAACTAATTGCCTGCTGGCTGATAGCACTGCCAATGGGCAAATAGTACTTCAAATTATCGTACACTTGCAAAAAGCAAATGAACAATAATAATTTGCGAACATGCATTCTGCCTAATGCATTTGGATCCAATTTTTCTTTTGCTTCATAAATATTCTGAATTCTATACTTTGTATAGGGTTCAGATGTGAAAGCTCTAATTTAAATCTGGACACTAAATGCACCCAGATTATTGCTGTAAAACTTTCCGCTTTCCTCCTGCTGCCTCATGCCATGAGTGAGCAAGACACACTCCTCCCCTCTCCCCCCGTGGACCGGTGGGGGATATCCTGATCTCCACCATATGGAGCACCCCACACCCCATACCTCTCAGAGGACTTTGCAGACTACACAAGCTACACGGGTGTGGAGGTTTCCAAAATGGGCGCCGCATCAGACCCGGTTTCACACAGCACGCTGAAGCAGCAGCATGACCTGCCAGACCCCAGCAACAAAGTAAGATACCCTCTTGAAGATATTTTTGACAGATTCTGGGCCACGCTGCTGACCCGTATTAGGCCAGCTATGACTATACCTGTTCCGACTGAACGAGACCAGGGGCGCACCAAGAGGAGGATTGGGAAACCACTACAGGACACAAAGCGATCTCTAAGCCTGAGGAATGCCTTTGGAGTACCTCAAGCCTGTTTGTAATACTCTTATGCACAACAAAAATACTAAAAAAAAAAAAAAAAAGATTGCAGGAAGGAAAGAATCTTGTGATTGAATAGTCACATTTAATTTCCCTCATTGAAAGTAGGGTCTGAGCAGGGTCTGTGTTTTGTTGTTTCCAAGTGTGGTGAAAGCATTTTGAGGAGAACAAATCGCCAAAATGTCAGGAATTTAGACATGAACCATAGTCTCCCAAGGGTTAAGTTGGTTTACAGAGAACGATTACATATAATTCACAAAAGTGTACCACCATCTTCTTCACTTCCCACCCTAAAAAATGTATAAAAATGTTTTACTTAAGCTTTAACTGCAGCTGCGGATAATGTAGTTGTGGTACATATTCCTATCGGAAAATATTGTGATTGGCTCAAATCACCACTTCTGATGATGTCAGCCAAGCAGGCAGATCAGGGGCAGAGCCAGTAGCAGCAGACTGTAATAAACGTAAGAGTTTACTATATTTAGGAGGGAAAGGGAGGATCAGGGGGCTAGATGGTGTTTTTAACACTATTGGGTCAGGAATACATGTTTGTGTTTCTGACCCTATAGTTTTCCTTTAACAGGAAAAGAACAGGATATCTAACAGAATGTATCTGAGTGTCAGTTTGTCAATGTGTGTATCTGAGTGTATGTGTTAGTGTGTGTCAGTGTGTATCTATGCAGGGCCGGAATGGGGATACAAAGCAGCCCTGAAAAAAAAATCTATGTCAGCCCCGCAGCACGGCGTGGGGAAAAAAAAAAGGTGAGTAAAAACACGATTTCTAAACACACACAGACACACACACACCATGGCAGACACACATATACCATGACAGATGACATACACACACACACACCCCATGACAGACACACACACACACACACACCATGACACAGACAGACCATGGCACAAACAGACACACACACACATATCATGACACAGACACACACACATACACTCCCACTGACACATAATATTGCTACCTGTGGGAGACCGGTCAGGGAGTTGTGCAGGGCAGACAGCTGGGTCAGGTGTGCTGGCGGTCGCAGTGGGGAGCTGGCTCTTCTGGTGGCCGCAGGGGGAGCTGGCTGTGCTGTCTCTGCTCCCCAAAGCACAGCTTAATGAGACCAGGGCAGGAATATGACGTCATATTCCAGCCCCAGTCTTATTAAGTAGCGCTTGAGAGCGGGGGAGCAGAGACAGCACAGCCAGCTCCCCCTGCGGCCGCCAGAAGAGCCAGCTGTCTGTCCAGCCCCAGGTGCTGACAGCCCACCGGGAAATTTCCCGGTATCCCGGTGGGCTAGTCTGGCCTTGTATTTATATGCCAGTGTGTATCTGAGTGTATATGCCGGTGTGTGTTTCAATGTGTGTATTTGTGAGTCAGCATGTTTGTTCCTGTACGTGTAACTGTGTTTGTGTGTGTGTGTGTGTTGGGGGGAAGTTGAGCTTGTGGGGAGAGGGGAGAGGCAGTATCTTGTAAAGCCACCCCCCTGAAATGCATTTTTGCATGTTAGGATGTCTGGTGCAGTGTTGGGGACCTTGGTGTACGTAGCTCTACACTGGTGGATTATATGATGCTGATGTTAATAAAATATATTCAAACTCTTCAATAAGACTCAGATCCAGGAAAATAAATCTAACTGTTCTCCTTTATTCTAGTCACTCAGTATGGAAGGATGTGACTAATCATGTCTCTTAGGATAACTCTTGCTCACCAGCAGGGCTGGCCCAAGACTTTGTGCTCCCTGGGTCGAAGGATAAAATGCTACCTCCCCTCTCACTCAACCTCGCGCACATCCATTATGTTATGCAGTATAGTAAATGCAGTGTCTGTGTAGGAGATGCAATGTGTGTATTGCATGCATTGTGTATAATTAATGCATTGTGTGCATGTGTATTGTGGATACAGAGTGTGTGTTTGTGTAATGGATGTAGTGTCTGTGTGTAGTGGATGCTGTGTAGTGGGAGCACTGTCTTTGTAGTGGATGATGTGTAGTGGGTGGAGTGTCTGTGTTTGTGCAGTGTCTGTGTAGTGGGTGCAGTATCTGAGCAGGGCCGGTGCTACCTGTTAGGCGGACTAGGCAGGCGCTTGGGAAGGGGCGCCGCCAGGAGTGCTGGCCCCCCTTATGCTGCAGCCACCCGAGCACTCTGTAGAGAGCTTCAGGCGGCTGCAGCTTTGCCTGGGCTGGTGTGTCCATGAGGGCGGACCGCCCGGGCGCAGCATGAGGAGAGGGGCTTACAGGAGGGAAGCGCTCAGCGCTCCCTCCTGTCACTCCCTCACTGTAGCGTGGCCGAGCTCTGTATGGTCTGTGGGTACAGGGAGCATCTGTCTCCTGTACCCGGCCGGACTAACAGGAAGTGCACACTGAGTGTGCACTTCCTGTTAGTCCGGCCGGGTACAGGAAAAAAAAGCTCCCTGTACCTGCGGACCATACAGAGTTTGGCCACACTACAACAGAAGAAACACTATAGTCCCCAGAACCACTGCAGCTTAATGTAGTGGTTCTGGTGTCTATAGCCTGTCCCTGCAGGTCTTTTAATGTAAACACGGCGGCACTGCAGCACTGGCACTAGTTAACATGGCAGATCATATGGGTGGGGCATTGTGATGACACATGGGGGGGGCGGCAAACTTTACTTTTGCCTAGGGCGGCAAAAATCCTTGCACCGGCTCTGAGTAGTGTGTGCAGTGTGTGTAGTGGATGCTGTGTCTGTTTGTGTAGTGGGTGCAATGTCTGTGTAATGGGTGCAGTGTCTGTGTTTGTGCAGTGGATGCAGTGTAGTGGGTGCAGTGTCTGTTTTTGTGTAATGGATGCAGTGTAGTGGGTGCAATGTGTGTTTGTGCAGTGTTTGTGCAGTGGGTGCAATGTGTGTTTGTGCAGTGTGTTCAGTGTCTCCATTCTTAAAGGGATTCTAGGGGCACTAAAACAACTTAAGCTCAATGAAGAAGTTTTGGTGCATAGATCATGCTGTCTCACTTCTCAGTTATCTGCCATTTAGGAGTTAAATCATTTTGTTTATACAGCTCTAGTCACACATGTAACTTGCACTGCCTTGCCAAATACTTCCTGGAAAGGAACCTAGATATTCTAGGCTCCTTGATTGCATAGTCTGTTTAATCTACAATTTATTATCTCCTGCTCTGTTAATAGCCTTCTAGATCCTGCAGGAGTATCCTGTGTGTGATTAAAGTTCAACATAGGAAGATAAAACTTCTAAATCAAGTTAACATCTGAATATTAATTTTTTTTTAAATACAGGCTGTGCCAGTCACAGCCAGGGAAGGTGTGGATATCGCTGCAAACAAAAAGAAAAGTGATTTAAGTCTCAAATTGCAGTGAATTGAGCAGTTAGACGGCAAGGGCATGATCTATACACTAAAACTGCTTCATTAAACTAAAGTTGTTTTGATGCGAATAGTGTATAGCCACATATAGACTCAGCAGTCTGTATGTGTGTGTGTGTGTCTGTGGACTCAGCAGTCTTTGTGTGTGTGTGTATGAACTCAGCAGTCTGTCTGTGTGTATGGACTCAGTAGTCTGTGTGTGTATGGATTCAGCAGTGTGTCTGTATGGATTCAGTAGTCTGTGTGTGTGGACTCACCAGTCTGTGTGTGTGGACTCAGCAGTCTCTGTGTGTGTATGTACTCAGCAGCCTGTGTGTTGTGTGTTTGGACTCAGCAGTCTGTGTGTATGGACTCAGCAGTCTGTGTGTGTGTATGTACTCAGCAGCCTGTGTGTTGTGTGTTTGGACTCAGCAGTCTGTGTGTATGGACTCAGCAGTCTGTGTGTGTGTGGACTCAGCAGTCTGTGTGTGTGTGGACTCAGCAGTCTGTGTGTGTGTGGACTCAGCAGTCTCTGTGTGTGTATGTACTCAGCAGTCTCTGTGTGTGTATGTACTCAGCAGTCTGTGTGTGTGTGTGTGTTTGGACTCAGCAGTCTGTGTGTGTGTATGGACTCAGCAGTCTGCCTGTGTGTATGGACTCAGCAGTTTGTGTGTGTGTATAGACTCAGCAGTTTGTGTGTGTGTGTCTGTGGACTCAGCAGTTTGTGTGTGTGTGTCTGTGGACTCAGCAGTCTGTGTGTGTGTGTGTATGAACTCAGCAGTCTGCCTGTGTGTATGGACTCAGTAGTCTGTGTGTGTATGGATTCAGCAGTGTGTGTGTGTGTATGGATTCAGCAGTCTGTGTGTGTGTGTGTTTGGACTCAGCAGTCTGTGTGTGTGTATGGACTCAGCAGTCTGCCTGTGTGTATGGACTCAGCAGTCTGCCTGTGTGTATGGACTCAGCAGTCTGCCTGTGTGTATGGACTCAGCAGTCTGTGTGTGTGTATAGACTCAGCAGTCTGTGTGTGTGTATAGACTCAGCAGTTTGTGTGTGTGTGTATAGACTCAGCAGTTTGTGTGTGTGTGTCTGTGGACTCAGCAGTCTGTGTGTGTGTGTGTATGAACTCAGCAGTCTGCCTGTGTGTATGGACTCAGTAGTCTGTGTGTGTATGGATTCAGCAGTGTGTGTGTGTGTATGAACTCAGCAGTCTGCCTGTGTGTATGGACTCAGTAGTCTGTGTGTGTATGGATTCAGCAGTGTGTGTGTGTGTATGGATTCAGCAGTCTGTGTGTGTGGACTCAGCAGTCTCTGTGTGTGTATGTACGGACTCACTCAGCAGTCTGTGTGTATGGACTCAGCAGTCTGTGTGTGTGTGGACTCAGCAGCCTGTGTGTGTGTATGTACTCAGCAGTCTGTTTGTTGTGTGTTTGGACTCAGCAGTCTGTGTGTATGGACTCAGCAGTCTCTGTGTGTGTATGTACTCAGCAGTCTGTGTGTGTATGTACTCAGCAGTCTGTGTGTGTTTGGAATCAGCAGTCTGTATGTGTGTATGGACTCAGCAGTCTGTGTGTGTGTGGACTCAGCAGTCTGTGTGTGTGTATGTACTCAGCAGTCTGTTTGTTGTGTGTTTGGACTCAGCAGTCTATGTGTATGGACTCAGCAGTCTCTGTGTGTATGTACTCAGCAGTCTGTGTGTGTATGTACTCAGCAGTCTGTGTGTGTTTGGAATCAGCCGTCTGTATGTGTGTATGGACTCAGCAGTCTGTGTGTGTGTACTCAGCAGTCTCTGTGTGTGTGTGTGTGTGTGTATGGACTCAGCAGTCTGTGTGTGTGTGTGTGTGTGTGTGTGTGTGTGTGTATGGACTCCGCAGTCTGTGTGTGTGTGCATGGACTCAGCAGTCTGTGTGTGTACGGACTCAGCAGTCTGTGGGTGTGTGTGTTTGACCAGCAGTTGTGCGTGTGTGTGTGTGCGTATTGACCTGTGCGCAGTCTGTGTCTGTGTGTGTGTGTGTGTATGGACTCAGTAGTCTGTGTATGTGTGTGTATGGACTCAGCAGTCTGTGTGTGTGTGTATGGACTCAGCAGTCTGTGTTTGTGTCTGTGTGTGTATGGACTCAGCAGTCTGTGTGTGTGTGAACTCAGCAGTCTGTGTGTACGGACTCAGCAGTCTGTGTGTGTGTGTGTGTGGACTCAGCAGTCTGTGTGTGTATGGTCAGCAGTCTGTGTGTGTATGGACTCAGCAGTCTGTGTGTAAGGACTCAGCAGTCTGTGTGTGTGTGTGTGTGTATGGACTCAGCAGTCTGTCTGTGTGTGTATGGACTCAGCAGTCTGTGTGTGTATGGAATGTATCAAGGGAAATGTGTTTGTCTTTTAATAATCCTTGTTGGAAGATAATGAATTCTCCACCAGGGATTATTTAAAAAAAAAAAAAAAAAAAACACTTTGTGTCGAGGGCGGGGCTTAACATGCGGCAGGGGCGGGGTCAAATGTGCCCCCCTACTTTTATCCCTGGCCCACCATGTGGCCCCCCTAAAAATGAATCCTAGAGACACCACTGATTGTGATATAGCAATCCCCAGAGTGTATGTAGTTCTTCAATTCCCCAAGCATGAGTCAAGACTTCATGAAGGGGTAAATGAATCTCAATTTAATCGGAGCCACACTTGGCATTTATAACAATCCCCATGCAAGGGGTACACCGACATGGACCTTGTTGGGGACTCTGACACAAAGACACAGACCAATAAGAACACTGATTAAATGCACAACACTCCCATAACAAACACACAATCCCTCCTCCCTGTTTGGGAGATAATTGGATCAGTAACTGTACTAATTCTAATACAATTATCTCCAAGCACAGAAAAAACATACTTTTTAAAAACACCCCAAAAGTACCCTAAAAAGAGATAAACATATCTCCTGATAGCCCTGATCTGGGTGACCAACATATCCAAAAATCACCCATATCAGTTCAGGGGTTCAGAAATTTTATGGAAGTCATAGTTTTTACCGACCACCGTGACAAATGGGCGTTGAGTCGGGACGCAAAAAGGTCGATGGCAAAAGGTCCCCAGAGAGATGAGATAGCAGAGAACACCTCCACGTCCTATCTCCAGTCGCTGCTGTCCGAAAAATAACATGAACTCCAGTCTGCGTGAATGTTGTGGATCCCCGGAAGGTACTCTTCTTGGACCACCAAAGCCCTGGCCAAGCAATACACCCAAAAGTTATTCGCCAGACGAGCCAGAACTGCCAATTGTGTGCCGCCCATGTGATTGACATAACGGACTGCCGAGACGTTGTCCATACGCAGTCGGATGCATGTGCTGCCAGTCCTGTTCGCAAAACTCCGAATTGCAAAAGAACCGGCAAGGGGCTCCAGAGCGTTGGGAACTCCGGTTGGGAACTGAAGATGGCCTTGCCATTCCAAGCAGAGAGATTGTGGATCCACCAATTCAACTCGTCTCGTGTGTCAGAGAAACCTTGTCCGCATAGGAAGCACCGTTGTGGAGATGAGCGATCTTCAGTCACTGGAGGGCATGGTAATGAAGAGGAGCCGGGAACACCGCTTGGATTGAGGATGCCAGCAGGCCTATGATCTGTGCCAGGTGGCGTAGCGTGATCTGTGGGCACGACAGTGCACAGTACAACTCCTTGCAGATGGTCTGAATCTTAGACATTGGAAGGCTGGGGTACTTTGTTCCGGAGTCCACAGTGAAACTGAGGAACTCCATGCATCTCGAAGCAGTCAGGCAGGACTTCTCCCAGTTGAGGAGTAAACCCAAGCGAGAGAGGTCTATCGTCCATTGCAGGTGCCGTAGGAAAATGGAGGGAACATGGGCCATGTTCAGGATGTCATCCAAGTAGGCGATCAGACGCACACCCCGATTGCGTAACCATGCTGTGCGTTTTGTGAAGCACCATGTTCCCGAGGAGAACCCAAAAGGAAGACATGTAAGACACCAACACAATAAATCCCTGGATGTCCTGTACACCGTCAAGTACGTGTCCTTCAGATCCAGTTTAGTCATGCAGTCATCGCGAAGGAGCAGGTCCCGCAGATGGTGGAAGCATTCCATCTTGAAGTGGCGGTAGCGCACCAAGGCATTGAGGGGACGCAGATTGATAACTGGGCGCAACTGTTCACCTTTCTTTTCCACCAAGAAAATGTTGCTGAGGACCCTGGCAGGGGACATGGGTGCTAGTTCTATCGCCCCCTTCCCGTGAAGGGCCGACAATTCTAAGTCTATCAACTCACTATCTCGTAGCTCGTGTCTGGATTTAGCAGTAGCCTTCTTGGGTGCATCCCCTGAAGGGTCCGAACCAGAACGTGACTGGCGTGTTGGTGGACCCAAACTTCCTGCGTCCAGTGGGCGCGAGAGTAAGGCCTGGTAGATAGTCTGAAAGAGGGCAGAGAACATAGAGCCTATAGCTGCCATAATGGTATTGATGACTGAGTGCTGCAGCGCAAGGGACTGAGCCTCATCAGGGTGAGCCATAGGGCCAACTACTGATGGAGGGGAGCTAGAAACTGAAGAGGGGTTTCCCGGGCCTTGAGGCATATCCATCTCACCGGGAGAAAGGGGGCAGGAGGCACCTTAGGCTTGGGCATAATGCAATGTGAGACCCACAAATAAACAGCACAATACTAGACCATTAGGGAAGAAAACTACAGCTGTAGACAAAATAATAACGCAGACTAGAAAGGATTAATCACCCAAACTAGCTACATCAAAGAGGCAGAGAGAAGGGAGCTCACCAGGGCCCAGACCAGCAGACAGGGAGACACAAGTCAAAGACAGAGCCAGAAGGACAGGTAGAATCAGAAAATGGCCGCCAGTCTTGCAAGACTCGCGGCAAAAAAAATCAGTGAATGCATCCAATTTGCGGCAAAAACAGCCGAAAGGCACAATTCTGTAGCGAAAACAGCCAAAATGTGGCGTGAAAAATGTGTGCAAAACGGCACCAGACAGCAAGGAGGAAGGGGAGACCTAAGAACATAAAAAATTTTAAAAAATGAAAAAAGATTAAGGGAGGCAAACCCAAAGGGACCCCCCCAGAGGACAGGAGCAACAAGGCAAAGTCAGAAGAGAGGGGAGAAAACATGCAAGGATCCCCCAGAGGATGGTTTGGAACTCTGGGTTAAAAGGTAAATAACATTAAACCAAAAACCATATAAAACAGCATTAGTAAAGGTAGAATAACAGGATTAGAATCAAATATGAAATAACCAAAGCAGTTAAAAGGCAATTAAAAATAGAGAATGCTCAGAGTAAAAAAATTAGGTACTGATCTGACTGTGAAACAGCAAAGAAAGAGGAAGCTTTAGAGGAGGTGCTTGCTGTTATACTGGGACTTGGATGGAGATTGGCTGGTATCTCATTGTATATGTTCTATTTTTTCTATTTGTGTTCTTTGCTACTTTTGGAAAGGGTTAACCAATATGAGCCTCAGCGTCTTGACATAAAATCCTGGTTTGATTGCATTTTCTATAATACACATAACAGCCAGGACCCATAGATGCTGAAAGTGCAATGCACACATGAGCACGCTGGAAACAGGGCTGCTCGGTCATATCTGTAGAATTCCGTCTTAGTCAAAACTGCAGGCATGCAAATGGTGCCTTTCTCCTTCATATCTTTTATTTTGCAAAGTTAAAATACATATAAAACAATTTGGCACTTTCTTACTTTCTTATTTCTTACTGCTGTGGATGTTCATTCTGCTTCTCTCTCCATATAGAGAGTCTTTTGCTTGTGTGTGTGTGTAGAGATAAATTTGCAGTGTGTTGGATGGGAGCCAGGGCCTGTATGCAGGATCTGTTGGCAGTCAGACAGTTGTAACAAGGGTTCCCTGTGCACAGGAAAGGTATTGCAGTATGTGTAAGATACCCAAGCCTCTGTCTCAAGAAGACTTTCTATATTTGCTTATAAAATGGAGAACAGCTTCCCATAGCTCTGTTTGACAATAATGTGGTCAGTGATAATTTACCATATTAAACATGATAAAATAGAATGTGTGTGCTTGCACTTCTTTTTTTTATTTATTAAAGAACCACTATAGGCACCGAGACTAGACTTCATCTCAATGAAGTGGTCTGGGTGTCAGGTCCATCTAGGGTTAACCCTGCAGCTGTAGAGTTAATCCAGCCTCTAGTGGCTGTCTCAGACAGCCGCTGGAGGTGCTTCAGCGCTTCTCACTGGGAAAATAACGGTGAGAAGACGCTGGACGTCCATAGGAAAGCATTGAGAAATGCTTTCCTATAAACTGTTTGAATGCACGCACAGCTCTTGCCGCGCATGCTCATTCGGTGCTGACGTCGGCAGAGGGAGGAGTGTTCCCCAGCGCAGAGGGAGCCCGGCGCTGGAGAAAGGTAATTGTTTAACCCCTTCAGCCCAGCGGACCTAAAGACCCTATAGTGCCAGGAAAACAAGTTTTTTTTACCTGGCACTATAGTAGCCCTTTAATTTGTTCTTTATTGTTTACTTTTCCACTTAATCAGAAATCGATTATATCACAGATTGTTTATAACTACATGTCAAATATTAAATCATTTTCCACAATCATCATTATCCAATGTTAACCATCATAAGAGGAATAATAATATACATAACACATTTACACAAAATCCTGTACAGATCACAGGACTTTACATTTAAGACAAAATCAATCCGTTGTCGAGTAGGTGCATCCCGGGGAGTTGTAATATCAATCAATATAGCAAAATACCTTCTAAAATTTCAACATTTAGGGTTAATTAATGTTATCTATATCCAATTTGTTTGCCCATTCTCTCCATATTTTTTTTTTTTTTTTAATTTAATTTAATTTTTGCAGTGCTTGTGGTGGTAACATACATACATACGGTGACCCAACGGCATTCCGTACGCTGGTTTCAAAACAATAAATACAGTGGGGGATAGGTAGACAATGCACATTTTTAGATATTACGTAAAGATAACAGGCTATTAGACATCGTTTTGTGGTATAACATGCTAGGCTAAGTATGCGCATAACAACTAGTTGCTCTTAAGATTATTATTGTAGCACAATTTTATAGTATGGTGTAGCATGAGATATACGTGTGCGCATGAAAACAATGCTAGTAAACGATTACTGTGATACAAACATGTGAGTTATAATACTATGATTTTACTCATGGGAATTAAGAGATAATATGGGAGGTCATAGAAAAAAGAAAAGTAAACAGCAAGAAGGGAATAATCAATACTTGCGCCTTATTCTTAGACATGTTGGTATCAGAAATCAGTCAGAGAGTCCAGCGTCACCCTGCACCTATGCTTGGGTGTGCATGCAGGCTGTCCTTGGGTTGCGTCGGGCGGGGGCTGGGCGCATAGGCCCTCCGGCCCTGGGTCAGAGCGGAGATTTGGAATGTGAGGTAGCGGACTTGGGCCTTCTGTCTTGAGGCTAGGTCTCTCTGAGGTGAGGAGTGGCTGGTACTTCTGCTGCGACGTCGCCGCCAGCGGCGGTGGATCCCCAACCTGGTGTTTGTGTAGCAGCTTGGGAGTATTTGCTTTGCCCGGAGTGGTGCGTCTTTTCTTAGTGCGCCCAGCTCCTCTATTGCGCTTTGTCTGCTTGGTCGATGGTGCCTGTCCCTTTCCCCCATGGGGTGGTGCTGCTTACTCGTGCTTAGTAGTGGGTGGCGGGTCGTCTGAGATGCCATTTGTTAAGGTTGTGCCAGAATCGGACAAATGTAGCTTTTATGCGCCACATAACATCGCCGTGGGTCTCCGCTTCAGGTGCGCAGTTTGACTTGCATGATGGGCTTGCCGCCGCCATCTTGGGGGCGCCATGTGCTCAACTGCCCTTGTGCTGTGGGGTATCATACTGTGGATATTCTCCCCATATTTTAGTTGTTTTGGGTCAGTATCCTAGGGTTTTAGTAATTTTTTTTCCATTTTAATTTGGAATAATAGCTGTTTAAATATATTCGACCAAAGTGGAGCTTGAGAATTTTTCCAACTACGTGCAATTGCAATCTTTACGGCCAAAAAAACATTGTATAATGAAAAAACATATCTTATTATTTATCTTTGGCCAGTTCAGATGCAAGTGGTGTGTTTGTATGTAATGTTGACGTTAGAATCCCGGGGTGTATATGTGTGTAGTGTTGAAGAGATGCTGAGATGTATGCACATATATACAAACACACAGATACACACCGACACAAACATGGGCACACATACAGATACACAGACACACACAGATACAGACACACATGCAGCTTCATAGACACAAACACTCAAACATACAGACAGACACACACATACACACACTGATACACATACAGATACAAACAGACACACACAGATTACAGACACACATGCAGCTACATGGACTTACATAGACACAAACACACACATACACAGACACACACACACACACACACACACACAAATCACATGCATCTACATAGACACAAACAGATGCAAATAAATACACTATTACAGAGCCCCATTCCCCTCCAAAACCCCTGCCCAGCTTCTTAATAAAAAAGCAACAATAAGAAGGAAAGGCTACCTACATTAAAAAGAGTGATGTGGGCCAAATCCAATCGATAGTGGAGCGAGCAGAAAGGCAGCTCTGATCCTTCTGTGCCGCGCACTGTTAGAAGCACCGAGAGGGCGGCGCATGCCGAAGTCAGTACGTGGCGACGCGCACCTCCCGGGTAAGCAGCAATGGGCCCTGCCCCCTCACAGGCAAACAGCGATGGGCCCCCTCCCGGGTAGCAGCGATGGGCCAGAGGACTGCGCTGTTAATTGTGTGTGACAGTGCACACACAGAATAGCTGGTTGGCGGGCCCCTTTCCTCAGCCGGGCCCTCGGACCATGTCAGAAGTGTCCGACCACTCAGTCCGCCCCTTGACACTAGGGACACTGGCTGGGAGGCATGGGGTCACTGGGAGACATGGAGATACTGTGTCCCTAGTGTCTCCGTGTCCCAATGTGTCTACCTATGTCTCACAGCGTCCCCATGTGTCTCAGTGTCCCCACGTCTCCCAGTGTCCCCATGCGGATAAGTGAGTAGAGAGAGACAGGGAGAGATATGCTGTAACTTCCTATCCTTGTCTGTCTCCATACACAGTGACCCCTACTGGCCAGTGCTGGTATTGCAGAGTAATCTCCACGGCCAGGCATCCTCAAATACCAGCTGTGCCTTAAAATACCAGTCAGGTGGCAAACCTAAGAGTAGTGTGTTAAAAAAATTATTATTATTTTTTAAAAATTTTTTTAAATGGGCCTATTCCATTGGCCTGGGCCTGGAGCTGCAGCTCTATCAGCCCCTATGTTAATCCGGCCCTGCTTCCCGTGATCTCTATTTGTGAGTTTTGAAAAGAAAAATGTACAAAGATATTCACTAAAGAGAGAATTCAAAGTAAATTAAGATTGAAGGCCAAAGTAGCTGAACTGGAAGGATAGCTGATTTAGATATTTTTTCCAGTTCTGCTATATTGGCCTTAAATTTGAAATTCACTTTGAATTCTCACTTTATTGAATCACCTTATGAATGCAGAATTCAACAATACTTTATCTTATAACTGGGTGCTTCCATTTTAGCTCCATGTCAACCATTGTTTTAGGCTCTGTCCTTTGTACCTGGCAGTCAGCATAGAGAAAGCATAGAGAAAGCATAGAGAAAAGAGGAGAAATAAAACAATATTTCTATTTCACCTCATTTGCAATGTATGCCTGGACTGAACAGATCATTTTTGTTTCACAATGCTTTCTCATAGGAAAGTATTGGACAGGCTGAGACCGTCAAGAAGGCAGATCAAGGGCAGAGCCAGCACAAGTCAAACAACCCTGGCCAATCAGCATCTCCTCATAGAGATACATTGAATCAATGCATTTCTATGAAAAAAATTCAGTGCCTCCATGCAAAGTGTGGAGACATTGAATGGCAGCGCTGCTCACTGTGCAGCACTGCCCCAGGAAGCACCTCTAACAGCCATTTGAGGAGTGGCCAGTGGAGGTATCCCTAGGCTGTAATGTAAACACTGCATTCTCTCTGAAAATACAGATGGTACAGCAAAATGTCTGAATGGAATGAGTCTATTCACCAGAACAAATGCAATAAGCTGTAGTTGTTATATAAATTTCAAAGTAATTGGAGCATCACATGAAAAAAAGGTTAATTTGCAATAACAACGAAAGTAAAAAATTACTTGCGGCCTTTCCCAAATCCTTATGACATTTAAATAAGTGGAGGTTTTTTTAATATCACTCCAATGGCCATTTAAGTGTAAGCTTACCTGCCACGTCAAGGCAAAATCTCTTAGGTGAGTCATACACTGACAATTCACCTTACAATCTTCAGCCAAAAGACAAAATCTCTAATGAGACAGAAAGGGGTATTTATCTAAACACCTGCATAGTTATTAACCCGTAATAGGGAACACACAGGGTGGGTGGCAGCACTGAAATATGGCAACGTAATACAAAAGCAAATAAAAATATATAAAATTAAGTCCTGTCCTCAAACTCTCACTATTCCTGCGCAGCAGCAATGATACTTCATCTCCAATAAAAACCAAAGAAGAAAAGTTACTTGCACACAATCCCAAATCCATATTCACATTTAAATAACTGGATTTTTTTTTATTATCATCACTCCAATGGCCATTTAAGTGTATGCTCACCTTCCACGTCAAGGCATGAACTCTTCCCCCATGAAAGAAGGTAAATTGTTAGTGAAGGACTAACCTAGGATATTTTGCCTTGACGTACACTGTGTTGAGGGGGACAATGTGTGAGTGTTGCAGTGTGTGTGTGAAGGTTGCAGTGTGTGTGAGGGCGGCAGTGTATGTTAGGGGTACAGTCTGTGAGAGGGGGCAGTGTATGTGTGTGTGGGGCAATGTGTGTGTATGGAAAGGCAATGTGTGTATGGAGGGGCAATGTAGGTATGTGTGTGTGTGTAGGAGGCAATGCGTGTATGGGGGCAGGATGCGTGAATGGGGGGCAGTGTATGTGAGGCAATGTGTGTATGGGGGGCAGTGTATGAGGGGCAATGTATGTATGGCAATGTGTGTATGGGGGGGCAGTGTATGTGTGTGTGTGGGGCAATGTGTGTATGGGAGGCAGTGTATGTGTGTGTGGGGGGCAATGTGTGTTTGGGGGGGCAGTATGTGTGTGTGACACTGTGTATATATTAATGAGGATCCTATGGCAAGAGATATGCAAATTGCTGCAAAAAACTTGCAGATAACTTGTCATTGGATGACTCGAAACAAGTTGCTACAGCAGTTAAAGAAAATTATTGTAAATAAAGCTCTGGGGCCTGATGGTATTCACCCACGAGTACTTAAGGAGCTAAGTGGGGAAATAAGTGAACCTCTGTATTTAATCTTTCAAGATTGTTTTGTTTCAGGTATTGTACCAGAGGGTTGGAGGAAGGCAGATGTCGGTCTTATATTTTAAAAAGGGTTCAAATTCCTTTAATGGAAATGATAGACCTGTGAGTTTAACTGCTGTGACTGGCAAAATATATGAAATATATTGTATATGGAATTCTCTACCTGAAGAGGTGGTTTTATCAGAGTCCATACAGATGTTTAAACAGCAATTGGATAAATACTTGCAAAAACATAACATACAGGGATATAATTTCTAATTAGTGGGTGTCAGGACTTATCTTTTCAGCTCCGTTCCGGCATTTCCAGTATGCGGAACCGTCCCCGCCCCATCTCTGACGCGGCTCTCTCAAGCCTTTTAGAGAGACCGCGCCAGATTCAAAATTGCTTAGTGATTTCTGGTTGTTACTAGTGATGCACCGAACGGTTCGCTGGCGAATAGTTCCTGGAGAACATAGCATGTTCGCGTTCGCCACGGCAGCCGAACATATGCGCGGTTCGATCCGCCCCCTATTCGTCATCATTGAGTAAACTTTGACCCTGTACCTCACAGTCAGCAGACACATTCCAGCCAATTGGCAGCACACCCTCCCTAGCAGACCCTCCCACCTACTGGAAGGCATCCATTTTACATTCATTCTCAAGCTGCATGCTTAGTGAGAGGAGGGAAAGTGTAGCTGCTGTTGATTAGATAGGGAAATGCATAGCTAGGTTAGGTATACAGTGTCCACTACAGTCCTGAAGGACTCATCTGATCTCTGCTGTAAGGACAGCACCCCAAAAAGCCCTTTTTAGGGCTAGAACATCAGTCTGCTTTTTTTTTTTCTGTGTAATGTGTAATTGAATAGCAGTTGCCTGCCTGCCAGCTTCTGTGTCAGGCTCACAGTGGATACTGTGGATACTGTGCCCAGTGCCACCACTCACTCACTGGTGTCACAATAGCTTGCATTTAAAACCAAAAAACTTTTTTCACTATTATAGATTGAATAGCAGTTAGTTGTCTCAAAGCGGGTGTGTCACCTAACAGTGGATACTGTGCCAGTGCCACCACTCTTATCTGGTGTCACAATAGCTTGCATTTAAAAACAAAAAACTTTTTTCACTGTTATAGATTGAATAGCAGTTAGTTGTCTGCCAGCGTCTGTGTCAGGCTCACAGTAGATACTGTGCCCAGTGCTACCACCTCACTCACTGGTGTCACAATAGCGTGCATTTAAAAACCAAAAAAACTTTTTTCACTGTTATAGATTGAATAGCAGTTAGTTGTCTCAAAGCGGGTGTGTCAGGCTCACAGTGGATACTGTGCCCAGTGCCACCACTCACTCACTGGTGTCACAATAGCGTGCATTTAAAAAACCCAAAACTTTTTTCACTGTTATAGATTGAAGAGCAGTTAGTTGTCTGCCAGCTGCCTGTGCTTCAGGCCTACAGTGGATACTGTGCCCAGTGCCACCACTCACTCACTGGTGTCACAATAGCTTGCATTTAAAACCAAAAAACTTTTTTCACTGTTATAGATTGAATAGCAGTTAGTTGTTCCAAAGCGGGTGTGTCAGGCTCACAGTGGATACTGTGCCCAGTGCCACCACTCACTCACTGGTGTCACAATAGCTTGCATTTAAAACCAAAAAACTTTTTTCACTGTTATAGATTGAATAGAAGTTAGTTGTCTCAAAGCGGGTGTGTCAGGCTCACAGTGGATACTGTGCCCAGTGTCACCACTCACTCACTGGTGTCACAATAGCTTGCATTTAAAACCCAAATAAATTTCTCTGTTATAGATTGAATAGCAGTTAGTTGTCTCAAAGCGGGTGTGTCAGGCTCACAGTGGATACTGTGCCCAGTGCCACCACTCACTCACTGGTGTCACAATAGCTTGCATTTAAAACCAAAAACCTTTTTTCACTGTTATAGATTGAATAGCAGTTAGTTGTCTCAAAGCGGGTGTGTCAGGCTCACAGTGGATACTGTGCCCAGTGCCACCACTCACTCACTGGTGTCACAATAGCTTGCATTTAAACACCAAAAACTTTTTTCACTGTTATAGATTGAATATAAAAGTGGCCTCTTTGAGAGAAATATTTCCCCACAATCAGAACAAAAAAAAATAAGGTTTCTCTCCTGTATGGCTCCTCAAATGCTTAAGATTGGAAGCGGCTGAAAAGCTTTTCTCACACTTAGAACAAAAAATAATTTTTTAGCATCTTCCACTTTGAACCTAAATTACGTTTGGGAAGAGATTTTGTATGAGTAGGTTTTCAAGTGTACCATACTGGAACATGATTTAGATCCTCGTACTTTGGCGTAGATCCAATAGTGTGTATGTAGGGGAAATATCAATCCATATCTGCCAAGCGACCCTATGTAGGAGGAACAGTCTCTATTCTGCTCTGTGTCAGTGTGTATCAGGGGCTCTGAGGACAGGTGTCAATCCATATCTGCCAAGTGACCCTGTGTAGGAGGAACAGTCTCTATTCTGCTCTGTGTCAGTGTGTATCAGGGGCTCTGAGGACAGGTGTCAATCCATATCTGCCAAGTGACCCTGTGTAGGAGGAACAGTCTCTATTCTGCTCTGTGTCAGTGTGTATCAGGGCTCTGAGGATGGTGGGTGTCAAATCCATATCTGCCAAGTGACCCCATGTGCAGGAGTGGCGAATGCCCTATTCTGCTCTGTGTCAGTGTGTATCAGGGGCTCTGAGGACAGGTGTGTCAATCCATATCTGCCAAGTGACCCTATGTAGGAGGAACAGTCTCTCATTCTGCTCTGTGTCAGTGTGTATCAGGGGCTCTGAGGACAGGTGTCAATCCATATCTGCCAAGTGACCCTATGTAGGAGGAAATAACAGTCTCTCATTCTGCTCTGTGTCAGTGTGTATCAGGGGCTCTGAGGACAGGTGTCAATCCATATCTGCTAAGTGGTCCCATGTAGGAGGAACAGTCTCTATTCCTGCTCTGTGTCAGTGTGTATCATGATCTCTGAGGACAGGTGTCAACCATACTTGCCAAGGACCCTAAGGTAGGGGAACAGTCTCTATTCTGCCTGTGTCAGTGTAGTATCAGGGGCTCTGAGGACAGGCAGGTCAATCCATATCTTCCAAGTGACCCTATGTAGGGGGAACAGTCTCTATTCTGCTCTGTGTCAGTGAGTATCATGGTGTCTGAGGACAGGTGTCAATCCATATCTGCCAAGTGACCCTATGTAGGAGGAATAGTCTCTATTCTGCTCTGTGTCAGTGTGTATCATGGTCTCTGAGGACAGGTGTCAATCCATATCTGCCAAGTGACCCTATGTAGGAGGAACAGTCCCTATTCTGCTCTGTGTCAGTGTGTGTATCAGGGATCCTTAGGACATGTGTCAATCCATATCTGCCAAGTGGACCCTATGTAGGGGAACAGTCTCTATTCTGCTGCTCTTGTACAGTGTGTATCAGGGGCTCTGAGGACAGGTGTCAATCCATATCTGCCAAGTGACCCTATGTAGGGGGAACAGTCTCTATTCTGCTCTGTGTTAGTGTGTATCATGATCTCTGAGGACAGGTGTCAATCCATATCTGCAAAGTGACCCTATGTAGGAGGAACAGTCTCTATTCTGCTCTGTGTCAGTGTGTATCAGGGGCTCTGAGGACAGGTGTCAATCCATATCTGCCAAGTGACCCTATGTAGGGTCCCACCCTACCGGAGTAGAATGCTCTCCCCGGCTGTTCCAACCTCCTATAAACTCCGATCCAGTACTAGCACGATGTTTTGCATACTGCAATACAAAAGTAAAGTGGCTCGATCCTCCTTTTCCTACAGAGCTCCACAATTATGGAATAACCTCATGGACACAGTCAAATCTTCATTCAATCTAAAATCTTTTTAGAGATCTATGTCAAAACACCTCAGCACAGAATGCACCTGTCATGGTTGAATATATTTATTACCTGTTATGTATTACATTTATTTATGTGTGTACATATATAGTTTGTACATTGTATTTTTGTAATATTGTATCCTATTGTAACAATGCAATGTTTTGTGGACAACGACCCAGGACATACTTGAAAAGGAGAGAAATCTCAATGTATCCATCCTGGTAAAATATTTTATAAATAAATAAATATTTTGTTGTCAAGAGGGAATTTTTTCCTAGTTTGTTGCAAAATTGGAAGCGCTTCAGACTGGGTTTTTGCCTTCTTTTGGATCAACAGCAAAAACATATGTGAGGAAGGCTGAACTTGATGGACACAAGTCCCTTTTCAGCTATGTAACTATGTGCAATGTGTATAGGGGGGGCAATGTGTGAATGTGTTTTATAATATATATATATATTTAAATTTAATAAAAATAAATATACTTTATGATCCCCCTTACTTCTTACCTTTACTGAGGGAGGAGGGGGGACATTTCTCAATCCCTGGTGGTTGCAGTGGTGAGAATGAACTCTAGCCTGCAGCTCCAGGGCTAGAGTTCACTCTCGCGAGATCCAGAGTGTTGCCATGGTAACCACGGCAACACTCCATGCTCGTGAGAGAAGGACCAGGAGGAGCTATACGCTGAGCTCACGGGTTCTCTCTTCCTGCCCTACAGACTGCCAGCACGGTGCCTGCAGACCAGGGAGGGAGATCTCTCCTTGAAGGCATGTTGCAGGGCTGGCGCTTGGCTAGCGCTAGCATTGCATTGGCCGGCGGGGGAGAGCCTCAGTGGGGCAATTGCCCCGTTGTCGTCATCCCCCCTGGATCCACCAGTGATGGTGACGAAAAAAATAAGCTTAACTAAAGTTTTTATTAACATCGTTAAAGGACCACTATAGTGCCAGGAAAACATACTCTGAGGACAGGTGTCAATCCATATCTGCCAAGTGACCCTATGTAGGAGGAACAGTCTCTATTCTGCTCTGTGTCAGTGTGTATCATGATCTCTGAGGACAGGTGTCAATCCATACTTGCCAAGTGACCCTATGTAGGGGGAACAGTCTCTATTCTGCTCTGTGTCAGTGTGTATCAGGGGCTCTGAGGACAGGTGTCAATCCATATCTGCCAAGTGACCCTATGTAGGGGGAACAGTCTCTATTCTGCTCTGTGTCAGTGTGTATCATGTCTCTGAGGACAGGTGTCAATCCATATCTGCCAAGTGACCCTATGTAGGAGGAACAGTCTCTATTCTGCTCTGTGTCAGTGTGTATCATGGTCTCTGAGGACAGGTGTCAATCCATATCTGCCAAGTGACCCTATGTAGGGGAAACAGTCTCTATTCTGCTCTGTGTCAGTGTGTATCATGGTCCTGAGGACAGGTGTCAATCCATATCTGCCAAGTGACCCTATGTAGGGGGAACAGTCTCTATTCTGCTCTGTGTCAGTGTGTATCATGGTCTCTGAGGACAGGTGTCAATCCATATCTGCCAAGTGACCCTATGTAGGGGGAACAGTCTCTATTCTGCTCTGTGTTAGTGTGTATCATGATCTCTGAGGACAGGTGTCAATCCATATCTGCAAAGTGACCCTATGTAGGAGGAACAGTCTCTATTCTGCTCTGTGTCAGTGTGTATCAGGGGCTCTGAGGACAGGTGTCAATCCATATCTGCCAAGTGACCCTATGTAGGGTCCCACCCTACCGGAGTAGAATGCTCTCCCCGGCTGTTCCAACCTCCTATAAACTCCGATCCAGTACTAGCACGATGTTTTGCATACTGCAATACAAAAGTAAAGTGGCTCGATCCTCCTTTTCCTACAGAGCTCCACAATTATGGAATAACCTCATGGACACAGTCAAATCTTCATTCAATCTAAAATCTTTTTAGAGATCTATGTCAAAACACCTCAGCACAGAATGCACCTGTCATGGTTGAATATATTTATTACCTGTTATGTATTACATTTATTTATGTGTGTACATATATAGTTTGTACATTGTATTTTTGTAATATTGTATCCTATTGTAACAATGCAATGTTTTGTGGACAACGACCCAGGACATACTTGAAAAGGAGAGAAATCTCAATGTATCCATCCTGGTAAAATATTTTATAAATAAATAAATATTTTGTTGTCAAGAGGGAATTTTTTCCTAGTTTGTTGCAAAATTGGAAGCGCTTCAGACTGGGTTTTTGCCTTCTTTTGGATCAACAGCAAAAACATATGTGAGGAAGGCTGAACTTGATGGACACAAGTCCCTTTTCAGCTATGTAACTATGTGCAATGTGTATAGGGGGGGCAATGTGTGAATGTGTTTTATAATATATATATATATTTAAATTTAATAAAAATAAATATACTTTATGATCCCCCTTACTTCTTACCTTTACTGAGGGAGGAGGGGGGACATTTCTCAATCCCTGGTGGTTGCAGTGGTGAGAATGAACTCTAGCCTGCAGCTCCAGGGCTAGAGTTCACTCTCGCGAGATCCAGAGTGTTGCCATGGTAACCACGGCAACACTCCATGCTCGTGAGAGAAGGACCAGGAGGAGCTATACGCTGAGCTCACGGGTTCTCTCTTCCTGCCCTACAGACTGCCAGCACGGTGCCTGCAGACCGGGGAGGGAGATCTCTCCTTGAAGGCATGTTGCAGGGCTGGCGCTTGGCTAGCGCTAGCATTGCATTGGCCGGCGGGGGAGAGCCTCAGTGGGGCAATTGCCCCGTTGTCGTCATCCCCCCTGGATCCACCAGTGATGGTGACGAAAAAAATAAGCTTAACTAAAGTTTTTATTAACATCGTTAAAGGACCACTATAGTGCCAGGAAAACATACTCTGAGGACAGGTGTCAATCCATATCTGCCAAGTGACCCTATGTAGGAGAACAGTCTCTATTCTGCTCTGTGTCAGTGTGTAACATGGTCTCTGAGGACAGGTGTCAATCCATATCTGCCAAGTGACCCTATGTAGGAGAACAGTCTCTATTCTGCTCTGTGTCAGTGTGTATCATGGTCTCTGAGGACAGGTGTCAATCCACATCTGCCAAGTGACCCTATGTAGGGGGAACAGTCTCTATTCTGCTCTGTGTCAGTGTGTATCATGGTCTCTGAGGACAGGTGTCAATCCATATCTGCCAAGTGACCCTATGTAGGGGGAACAGTCTCTATTCTGCTCTGTGTCAGTGTGTATCAGGGGCTTTGAGGACAGGTGTCAATCCATATCTCCAAAGTGACCCTATGTAGGGGGAACAGTCTCCATTCTGCTCTGTGTCAGTGTGTTTCATGGTCTCTGAGGACAGGTGTCAATCCATATCTGCCAAGTGACCCTATGTAGGGGGAACAGTCTCTATTCTGCTCTGTGTCAGTGTGTATCATGGTCTCTGAGGACAGGTGTCAATCCATATCTGCCAAGTGACCCCATGTAGGGGAACAGTCTCTATTCTGCTCTGTGTTAGTGTGTATCATGATCTCTGAGGACAGGTGTCAATCCATATCTGCAAAGTGACCCTATGTAGGAGGAACAGTCTCTATTCTGCTCTGTGTCAGTGTGTATCAGGGGCTCTGAGGACAGGTGTCAATCCATATCTGCCAAGTGACCCTATGTAGGGTCCCACCCTACCGGAGTAGAATGCTCTCCCCGGCTGTTCCAACCTCCTATAAACTCCGATCCAGTACTAGCACGATGTTTTGCATACTGCAATACAAAAGTAAAGTGGCTCGATCCTCCTTTTCCTACAGAGCTCCACAATTATGGAATAACCTCATGGACACAGTCAAATCTTCATTCAATCTAAAATCTTTTTAGAGATCTATGTCAAAACACCTCAGCACAGAATGCACCTGTCATGGTTGAATATATTTATTACCTGTTATGTATTACATTTATTTATGTGTGTACATATATAGTTTGTACATTGTATTTTTGTAATATTGTATCCTATTGTAACAATGCAATGTTTTGTGGACAACGACCCAGGACATACTTGAAAAGGAGAGAAATCTCAATGTATCCATCCTGGTAAAATATTTTATAAATAAATAAATATTTTGTTGTCAAGAGGGAATTTTTTCCTAGTTTGTTGCAAAATTGGAAGCGCTTCAGACTGGGTTTTTGCCTTCTTTTGGATCAACAGCAAAAACATATGTGAGGAAGGCTGAACTTGATGGACACAAGTCCCTTTTCAGCTATGTAACTATGTGCAATGTGTATAGGGGGGGCAATGTGTGAATGTGTTTTATAATATATATATATATTTAAATTTAATAAAAATAAATATACTTTATGATCCCCCTTACTTCTTACCTTTACTGAGGGAGGAGGGGGGACATTTCTCAATCCCTGGTGGTTGCAGTGGTGAGAATGAACTCTAGCCTGCAGCTCCAGGGCTAGAGTTCACTCTCGCGAGATCCAGAGTGTTGCCATGGTAACCACGGCAACACTCCATGCTCGTGAGAGAAGGACCAGGAGGAGCTATACGCTGAGCTCACGGGTTCTCTCTTCCTGCCCTACAGACTGCCAGCACGGTGCCTGCAGACCGGGGAGGGAGATCTCTCCTTGAAGGCATGTTGCAGGGCTGGCGCTTGGCTAGCGCTAGCATTGCATTGGCCGGCGGGGGAGAGCCTCAGTGGGGCAATTGCCCCGTTGTCGTCATCCCCCCTGGATCCACCAGTGATGGTGACGAAAAAAATAAGCTTAACTAAAGTTTTTATTAACATCGTTAAAGGACCACTATAGTGCCAGGAAAACATACTCTGAGGACAGGTGTCAATCCATATCTGCCAAGTGACCCTATGTAGGAGGAACAGTCTCTATTCTGCTCTGTGTCAGTGTGTATCATGATCTCTGAGGACAGGTGTCAATCCATACTTGCCAAGTGACCCTATGTAGGGGGAACAGTCTCTATTCTGCTCTGTGTCAGTGTGTATCAGGGGCTCTGAGGACAGGTGTCAATCCATATCTGCCAAGTGACCCTATGTAGGGGGAACAGTCTATTCTGCTCTGTGTCAGTGTGTATCATGTTCTCTGAAGACAGGTGTCAATCCATATCTGCCAAGTGACCCTATGTAGGAGGAACAGTCTCTATTCTGCTCTGTGTCAGTGTGTATCATGGTCTCTGAGGACAGGTGTCAATCCATATCTGCCAAGTGACCCGATGTAGGGGGAACAGTCCCTATTCTGCTCTGTGTCAGTGTGTATCATAGTCTCTGAGGACAGGTGTCAATCCATATCTGCCAAGTGACCCTATGTAGGAGGAACAGTCCCTATTCTGCTCTGTGTCAGTGTGTATCAGGGATCCTTAGGACAGGTGTCAATCCATATCTGCCAAGTGACCCTATGTAGGGGGAACAGTCTCTATTCTGCTCTGTGTCAGTGTGTATCATGGTCTCTGAGGACAGGTGTGTCAATCCATATCTGCAAAGTGACCCTATGTAGGAGGAACAGTCTCTATTCTGCTCTGTGTCAGTGTGTATCAGGGGCTCTGAGGACAGGTGTCAATCCATATCTGCCAAGTGACCCTATGTAGGGTCCCACCCTACCGGAGTAGAATGCTCTCCCCGGCTGTTCCAACCTCCTATAAACTCCGATCCAGTACTAGCACGATGTTTTGCATACTGCAATACAAAAGTAAAGTGGCTCGATCCTCCTTTTCCTACAGAGCTCCACAATTATGGAATAACCTCATGGACACAGTCAAATCTTCATTCAATCTAAAATCTTTTTAGAGATCTATGTCAAAACACCTCAGCACAGAATGCACCTGTCATGGTTGAATATATTTATTACCTGTTATGTATTACATTTATTTATGTGTGTACATATATAGTTTGTACATTGTATTTTTGTAATATTGTATCCTATTGTAACAATGCAATGTTTTGTGGACAACGACCCAGGACATACTTGAAAAGGAGAGAAATCTCAATGTATCCATCCTGGTAAAATATTTTATAAATAAATAAATATTTTGTTGTCAAGAGGGAATTTTTTCCTAGTTTGTTGCAAAATTGGAAGCGCTTCAGACTGGGTTTTTGCCTTCTTTTGGATCAACAGCAAAAACATATGTGAGGAAGGCTGAACTTGATGGACACAAGTCCCTTTTCAGCTATGTAACTATGTGCAATGTGTATAGGGGGGGCAATGTGTGAATGTGTTTTATAATATATATATATATTTAAATTTAATAAAAATAAATATACTTTATGATCCCCCTTACTTCTTACCTTTACTGAGGGAGGAGGGGGGACATTTCTCAATCCCTGGTGGTTGCAGTGGTGAGAATGAACTCTAGCCTGCAGCTCCAGGGCTAGAGTTCACTCTCGCGAGATCCAGAGTGTTGCCATGGTAACCACGGCAACACTCCATGCTCGTGAGAGAAGGACCAGGAGGAGCTATACGCTGAGCTCACGGGTTCTCTCTTCCTGCCCTACAGACTGCCAGCACGGTGCCTGCAGACCGGGGAGGGAGATCTCTCCTTGAAGGCATGTTGCAGGGCTGGCGCTTGGCTAGCGCTAGCATTGCATTGGCCGGCGGGGGAGAGCCTCAGTGGGGCAATTGCCCCGTTGTCGTCATCCCCCCTGGATCCACCAGTGATGGTGACGAAAAAAATAAGCTTAACTAAAGTTTTTATTAACATCGTTAAAGGACCACTATAGTGCCAGGAAAACATACTCTGAGGACAGGTGTCAATCCATATCTGCCAAGTGACCCTATGTAGGAGGAACAGTCTCTATTCTGCTCTGTGTCAGTGTGTATCATGATCTCTGAGGACAGGTGTCAATCCATATCTGCCAAGTGACCCTATGTAGGGGGAACAGTCTCTATTCTGCTCTGTGTCAGTGTGTATCAGGGGCTCTGAGGACAGGTGTCAATCCATATCTGCCAAGTGACCCTATGTAGGAGGAACAGTCTCTATTCTGCTCTGTGTCAATGTGTATCATGGTCTCTGAGGACAGGTGTCAATCCATATCTGCCAAGTGACCCTATGTAGGGGAACAGTCTCTATTCTGCTCTGTGTCAGTGTGTATCATGATCTCTGAGGACAGGTGTCAATCCATATCTGCCAAGTGACCCCATGTAGGAGGAACAGTCTCTATTCTGCTCTGTGTCAGTGTGTATCAGGGGCTCTGAGGACAGGGTTCCTGAGGACAGGTGTCAATCCATATCTGCCAAGTGACCCTATGTAGGGGGAACAGTCTCTATTCTGCTCTGTGTCAGTGTGCATCAGGGGCTTTGAGGACAGGTGTCAATCCATATCTGCCAAGTGACCCTATGTAGGGGGAACAGTCTCTATTCTGCTCTGTGTTAGTGTGTATCATGATCTCTGAGGACAGGTGTCAATCCATATCTGCAAAGTGACCCTATGTAGGAGGAACAGTCTCTATTCTGCTCTGTGTCAGTGTGTATCAGGGGCTCTGAGGACAGGTGTCAATCCATATCTGCCAAGTGACCCTATGTAGGGTCCCACCCTACCGGAGTAGAATGCTCTCCCCGGCTGTTCCAACCTCCTATAAACTCCGATCCAGTACTAGCACGATGTTTTGCATACTGCAATACAAAAGTAAAGTGGCTCGATCCTCCTTTTCCTACAGAGCTCCACAATTATGGAATAACCTCATGGACACAGTCAAATCTTCATTCAATCTAAAATCTTTTTAGAGATCTATGTCAAAACACCTCAGCACAGAATGCACCTGTCATGGTTGAATATATTTATTACCTGTTATGTATTACATTTATTTATGTGTGTACATATATAGTTTGTACATTGTATTTTTGTAATATTGTATCCTATTGTAACAATGCAATGTTTTGTGGACAACGACCCAGGACATACTTGAAAAGGAGAGAAATCTCAATGTATCCATCCTGGTAAAATATTTTATAAATAAATAAATATTTTGTTGTCAAGAGGGAATTTTTTCCTAGTTTGTTGCAAAATTGGAAGCGCTTCAGACTGGGTTTTTGCCTTCTTTTGGATCAACGGCAAAAACATATGTGAGGAAGGCTGAACTTGATGGACACAAGTCCCTTTTCAGCTATGTAACTATGTGCAATGTGTATAGGGGGGGCAATGTGTGAATGTGTTTTATAATATATATATATATATATATTTAAATTTAAATTTAATAAAAATAAATATACTTTATGATCCCCCTTACTTCTTACCTTTACTGAGGGAGGAGGGGGGACATTTCTCAATTCCTAGTGGTCGCAGTGAGGAATCCCTGGTGGTTGCAGTGGTGAGAATGAACTCTAGCCTGCAGCTCCAGGGCTAGAGTTCACTCTCGCGAGATCCAGAGCGTTGCCATGGTAACCACGGCAACACTCCATGCTCGTGAGAGAAGGACCAGGAGGAGCTATACGTTGAGCTCACGGGTTCTCTCTTCCTGCCCTACAGACTGCCAGCACGGTGCCTGCAGACCGGGGAGGGAGATCTCTACTTGAAGGCATGTTGCAGGGCTGGCGCTTGGCTAGCGCTAGCATTGCATTGGCCGGCGGGGGAGAGCCTCAGGGGGGCAATTGCCCCGTTGTCGTCATCCCCCCTGGATCCACCAGTGATGGTGACGAAAAAAATAAGCTTAACTAAAGTTTTTATTAACATCGTTAAAGGACCACTATAGTGCCAGGAAAACATACTCGTTTTCCTGGCACTATAGTGCCCTGAGGGTGCCCCCACCATCAGGGACCCCCTCCCGCCCGGCTCTGGAAGGGGGAAAGGGTTAAAAACTTACCTTTTTCCAGCGCTGGGCGGAGAGCTCTCTGCCTCCTCTCCTCCTCCGTTCCTCCTCCTGGCTGGAATGCGACGCTGCTGCGCTAGCTGCGCATTCAGCCGTCGCATAGGAAAGCATTTACAATGCTTTCCTATGGACGCTATGCTCTCACTGTGAAAATCACAGTGAGAAGCACGAAAGTTTAGTGGCTGTCAAATGAGACAGCCACTAGAGGGAATGGGGGAAGGCTTAACCCATTCATAAACATAGCAGTTTCTCTGAAACTGCTATGTTTATGAAAAAATGGGTTAACCCTAGAAGTACCTGGCACCCAGACCACTTCATTAAGCTGAAGTGGTCTGGGTGCCTAGAGTGGTCCTTTAATCATAAATTTTTCTAATGTGTTTAAAGGGATAGTTAATTAACAGAGAAAGTAAAAGGAAAAAAAGTTTATCAAAAGTTAATTTACCAGTTTGTGTGTAGGTATCAGAGTAGTGTGTGTATGTATTTAGCAGTTTGTGAGACTTGGTGCATGTGTTAGTCAGTTTGTTTGTCTGTATATTTATTAGGCAGTATGTATGTACCTATTAGGTAGTTTGTGTGTATGTATTAATAGGTATGTGCATGGGCAAAAAAATTGGTTCGGCAATTCGGTTCAGTACTTCCGAAATTTGGGACTTAGGGAATTCGGTACTTTGGGTTAGTATAGGGTTGGGTTAGGGGTAGGAGTAGGGTTGGGAGTCGGGTTAGGAGTAGGATTAGGGTTATGGTAGGGTTAGGTTTAGGAGTAGAGGTACCCTAATCCTACTCCTAACTCAACTTTAACCCTACTCCTAACCCTACCCTAACTCTAACCCTACTCTTAACCCAACCCTAAACCTACTCCTTACCCAACCCTAACCCAAACCCTACTCCTAACCCTACCCCAACCCTACCCGTTTTGACACTTTTCAGAAGTCTGAAGCACTTCCGAAATTCGGCGGTTCAGTACTTCCAAAATTCGTCAATTCGCCACTTCAGACATTTGTACATTCGGAAGTATCAGAATGTCCGAATTTCCATTCAGACTGAACCGAATTGCACATGTCTATGTATTAGGCAGAGCACCCCAGCCATCCATTATAGTTGCCCCTCTGGAGGTGACCACAGGAAGGCATAAATTGAGTAGAGTCTCTGGAAGTGGTTTAAGCAGTGGGTATTGCAGTAAGCATGTTAATCTCAAAAATCAAAATGAGTGCAGGACCCATCGATATTGCGGTACTATGATGTAGTAGTGGGCTTAACACAATATGGTGATTTTAATTAGCCTTGTAAAACTTGAAAACAGTATTTTGTTGCTGTTCCCTAATCTGTATTTTGTATTAGGTAGTGTGTGAATTAATGCAGATGCACAAAACCATGTATTTAGTGCACAAAAAAAAATCCTGCTTGTTATAGTACATAAAGTGAGGGGGAGGGGGGGTATTTGATCCCCTGCTGATTTTGAACATTTGTCCACTGACAAAGAAATGATCAGTCTATAACAGTGATGGCTAACCTTGACACCATAAATTGTTTCTGGACTACATTTCCAATGATGATCAGCTAGCTTTTAGACACTAAAAGCTAGCTGAGCATCATAGGAAATGTAGTCCAGAAACAATTTATGGTCTCAAGGTTAGCCATCACTGGTCTATAAGTTTAATGGTAGGTGTATTTTAACAGTAAGAGACAGAATAATAATAAAAAAAAAAATATCCAGAAAAACGCATGCCAAAAAAGTTATAAGTTGATTTGCATGTCAATGAGTGAAATAAGTATTTGATCCCCTATCAATCAGCAAGATTTCTGGCTCCCAGGTCTCTTTTATACAGGTAACGAGCTGAGATTAGGAGAGTCTCTTAAAGGGAGCGGTCCTAATCTAAGATCGTTACCTGTATAAAAGACACCTGTCCACAGAAGCAATCAGCCCACAGAAGATTCCAAACTCTCCACCTTGGCCAAGACCAAAGAGCTGTCCAAGGATATCAGGGACAAGATTGTAGACCTACACAAGACTGGAATGGGCTACAAGACCATCGCTAAGCAGCTTGGTGAGAAGGTGACAAAAGTTGGTACGATTATTCGCAAATGGAAGAAACACAAAATAACTTTCAGTCTCCCTTGGTCTGGTGCTCCATGCAAGATCTCACTTTGTGGAGTTTCAATGATCATGAGAACGGTGAGGAATCAGCCCAGAACTACAGGATCTTGTTAATGATCCCAAGGCAGCTGGGACCATAGTCACCAAGAAAAGAATTGCTACACACTATGGGGTGAAGGACTAAAATTCTGCTGCGCCTGCAAGGTCCCCCTGCTCAAGAAAGCACATGTACAGGCCCATCTGAAGTTTGCCAGTGAACATCTGAATGATTCAGAGGAGAACTGGGTTAAAGTGTTGTGGTCAGATGAGACCAAAATTAAGCTCTTTAGCATCAACACAACTCGCCGTGTTTAGAGGAGGAGGAATGCTGCATATGACCCCAGGAAAACCATCCCCATCGTCAAACATGGTGGTCAAACGTTCAAAATCAGCAGGGGATCAAATACTTTTCTCCCTCACTGTAACAAATCCATTGAACTTGTGCAACTTGTGTTATACTGGTGCAACGGCTACAAACTTTGGCGTTTCATTAAAAGGAAATCCAAACAGCGGAAGAAGCTTCACTGATGAAGCTTTTCCTGCCATCATTTGAATTCCTCTTTCCTGGCCATATCCATGGCAGCACAACAATGGGTAGCTCCTCCCTAACCAGATAGGAACCTAATTAAAACAGAAGGTATAAGTAACCCCTCCTACCCCACCCACCCTCAGTCTTTTTGTTACTGTCCTATCCCTAGGACAGACTTAGTCATTCTAAGACTAGAGAATTTTTTCTTTTTGGCTTACCTGAGGGTTGTTACCTTCTCCATCAAGGGAGTTCAGCCTCTCTCCCTTGGGCAGTCTCCAGTACACAGCCCTGTGCAAAGGTGACCCAGTGGAGAAACCCCCTTTAGTGATCGGGGGTTCTAACTTGCTGTGGTAGCTAGGGGTAGCAAGATCATGCCATCACCATGCCATCACCATGATTCCTGCAGTGACCAAGAGGTAGCAGGCTGGGCATGCACATACAGAGCATATAGATTTACTTGCGGTGACCCTAGGGGTAGCAAGATTATGCCATCATCCTGTCTCCTGTAGTGACCAAGAGGTAGCAGGCCGGACATGCACATACAGAGCACATGGATTGCAAGGATTAATATGACATTAACTAACATTCCATTGCTGAAGGAGTTAATGTGAGACAGGAGTTAATGTAAGCATTCCATCGCTGAAAGGGTTAAAGTACAACTCACTATCTTTTACTTTGCCATGGATTTACTTGCTGTGACCCTAGGGGTAGCAAGATTATGCCATCAGCCTATTTCCTGCAGTGACCAACAAGTAGCAGGCCGGACATGCACATGGATTGCAAACATTCTATGAGATTAACTAACATTTCATCAGTGAAAGAGTTAATGTGAGATGGACTAGCATTCCATCACTGAAAGGGTTAAAGTACAACTCACTATCTTTTACTTTGCCATGGATTTACTTGCTGTGACCCTAGGGGTAGCAAGATTATGCCATCAGCCTATTTCCTGCAGTGACCAACAAGTAGCAGGCCGGACATGCACATGGATTGCAAACATTCTATGAGATTAACTAACATTTCATCACTGAAAGAGTTAAAGTACAACTCACTATCTTTTACTTTGCCATGGATTTACTTGCTGTGACCCTAAAGGTAGCAAGATTATGTCATCAGCCTATTTACTGCAGTGACCAAGGAGTAGCAGGCTGGGCAGGCACATACAGAGCATATATATATATATATCTATATATATATATATATAGATATATATATATAGATATAACCATAACCCCTTCTACCCTTCATCGGTTTCATCTAAACGGTAAGAGATTCCTGCTAATCTGAATTCCTCTTTTTGAAATGTCGAGATTTTTCGCTGTTGCAATAGTGGATATTTCCTTTGTTGTTTGCAACTAAAGCAAAAATCAGTGCTCTTTGAATGACTCCCTTAATCGAGTTTTTACTTTAAATGTAAACATTAGGTATGGCACTTTTCTAAATTTCTGATTCTTTCTGCCTGTTGTTTTTGTCTATCTTTACCTGTGTTCATCTGTAGGGGGAGCACCCTTCTTAGACGTTATAGATCTAGTCCAAGGTGCTTCTTTTGCACTTTCAGGAATATTTGGATGTTCTTGGTACTATTTGCACATTATTAGTTTTATGTACATCAATATTTGGGATTTTTTCCTCATTAAATGATAAAATATATTGTGCCAAGCAATTCCACAGGCGATCTCCTAGTACGTGTAGGACCCCACATTCCTACTTCCATACATTTATTTTCTAAGCCGTTATGGGGGCTTATTTTTACTAGTAGAGTATGTCTGTGTGAAAGCCTATTATTATCTATTATTAACTATCCAATTTTTTCAACTCTACCGGGCCAGACTAGTCTGTCCATTCTAACTTTTCTAAATCTGTTTGTGTACAACTTCCCCCCCCAGTTTTGACTGTGGTATCTTGTGTGCCCCCCCCCCTTATATATTATTCCTAGAATCGCCACTGTCTGCAAGTTCCTCTCCCCCATCATTGACTGCTTGTGATGCTGCTGAGAGGATCAGTAACTAATCATGTAGGATTTTGTTTTGAGTGTGTGTATATACACATACATAAAAAAAAAAAAAATGTTTATAGACATGCTTAGTCTATTGTAATGAATATAGTACAGTAACATACCTCCCAAGACTTCAAACTGAAAAATTGGGATACTTTGAGTTCAGGGTTTTGAATGGGGATGTGGCCAGGAATGGTGCTGCACTTAGGAATTTTAGGTGACTTGCTAATAATGTATGCGCCTAAAATGTAATTTAGAACAAGAACAATGTATCTTATTGACAGACACATTACTGGGAGTATTACTGCTATGGAGCTCTGCTATACACTCAAACACACCAACAATATGTAGCTCAGAGAAAAGAGGGACATTAATAACAGCGAAAGAAGAATTTGGTAGCAATAGGGACAATTGGGAGGTATACTGTACTGTATTCTAAGGCTGTCACTAAGTAACTGCATCAGGGGGGTGGAATGTAAACTCTTTAGAGTACGTGTTGTTTCTTAGATACATGTGTGAAAAAGGTATGATATCTCATTGTTGTGTCAGTGCCTGAGTACATAAGTTTTAATGTTCAAAGCCCAACAAGTCAGGCAGGAAGGTTATATCTGGGAGTATAATCTAATGCTGCCCCGTCTAAATTTCATCAGACACCCATTATTAAAACACCATTGTGGCATCTATTCTGGGAAATTATGTAAGACCAAAAATGCTCGGGACACAAGCCCAGTGGATAGTACATGGTCTAGCCTGCTAGGGCTCAAATCACTCCCATCATTGATGTATACTAGCTGTGCTGCAAAGAAATAAAAATAGATGAAGTAGACTGCGTAGTATTCATTCAATGTCTCTGAACAGGCAGATTGTGCCGGGCCTGTCATCATGCTGCAATAGATAAATAACTATTCTGTCTATTCTAGCAGTCCTCCTTTCATCGAAGGAACTGCACACACTGTACAAGTGATGGATGCTGATAACAATGTACAGGCATTGTGTACATCAAACAGTAGTGTACAGAACCTTTCTGGTGGAAATAAACTTAAAAACCATTATATATTTTACATCAATTTTTGCTTAATAAAACTTATCTGAATGTGTATCCAGTGAATCACGACCAGCTTTAATACCAGCACGTTCCTTTTTTTTTTTTTTTTAATACTCATAGTTTTGAATACATTGGAATAGAACAAAGATTTTCTATCCAAAGGCCGCGCTTTGTAATTCTAGGTGGTTACAGAGATCATGAATAAAAAATTTGTAACTTAAGAAGTGACTGAAATACCTCAACAGCCCTTATCCTCCCACTGAAAACACAGCTTTGCCATAGGGGAAAAAGTACAAACCTAAAAGCCATCTAGTTTGATAAGAATTAATTAAAGCTCTGGCAGATCTACTGCCGTTAAAAAAAAATAAAATAAAAAATTTAAAGGATCACTACAGAGTCAGAAACACAAACATTTATTCCTGATCCTATTAGTGTTAAAACCACCATCTGGGCCCTCATGCCTCCATAAATATAGCAAAATCTTACTTGTATTCAAGCTGTACCTCTGCATGCTGTTTGCCTCAGAAAAACAAGCTGTCTGCTGACATCATAGGATTGGCTGAGACTGACAGAGAGGCAGATCAAGGGCAGAGCCAGCATGATTCAAACACAGCACTGGGCAATCAGCATCTCCACATAGAGATGAATTGAATCAATTAATCTCGATTAGGAAAGTTCAGTGTATGCATGCAGAGGGAGGAGACACTGACTGTTTGGATGCATTTTAGGCAGCCATGACCCAGGAAGGATCTCTAACAGCCATATGAGGAGTGGCCAGTGGAGGTATCACTAGGCTGTAATGTAAACACTGCATTTTCTCTGAAAAGACTGTGTTTACAGCAAAAAGCCTGAAGGTAATGATTCTACTCACTAGAACAAATTCAATAAGCTGTAGTTGTTCTGGTGACTATAGTGTCCCTTTAACAATCCATTAAACATCCTTTGGACACTGTACATGGTCTGTGGTCCAATTAAATGTGTTGAGGAAGGATGGAACGTTGGGAGAACTCACTTTCGTAATGCAAATAAAGGAGGGAGGACTCAATCTAATTAAATGAAAGAGGGCTTGACACTGCTACTTTCACAGCACTTCCTGCAAATGAAGAAGGTGGTTACACCTGTTGCCAGCACGCAGTGTGTGCCAGCGACCAATGATTTTTGCACAAGATCAACATTACGTAGTCCAGAACAAGGTTATGGGCTGCCTAAGTCACGTGTGCCAGTGGTATAACAAGCCCTGGCACAAAAGTGAAAATGTTTCTGTATGCGAAACATTTCAAGTAGAAATTCTGCACATATAGATTTCTTTGTTCATGAGCAATTCTAAAAGTAAAAGTGGCCAAGGAGGCTGGAGTAATCTTTTAATCTAATTGTATACTTGGATTTCCTCTTATAAGATAGCATAAGAAGTTTTTATTGAGTTTGTGAAGGGTTTAACCCTTCACTGTTCTGTACCTTTATCTGGACAGTGAAGAAATTGTCAATCTTAAATCTCCCCGTTAACAGTCAATGTTTGTATTTTCTGGAATCAACTTGAGTCTACGAGACTGGAGTTGTAGCTCCATAATATCTAATTACAGAATGTACCCCTCAAAGCAGTGACAGCAGGCCAATTACAAACAAACATTTTCTTTTGCCACAGCCTGGAAAAGGGGTTGCTACCTAGTCGACCAGTTCCAGTTGATAAAACATTAGCTAACAGACTCAAAACCACTGTCAAAGGTAAAACTGCTTTATTTGATCCTAGATCTTCTATTTAAGGATATGTGGTATAAGAACACTCTACAGGGAGTGCAGAATTATTAGGCAAGTTGTATTTTTGAGGATTAATTTTATTATTGAACAACAACCATGTTCTCAATGAACCCAAAAAACTCATTAATATCAAAGCTGAATATTTTTGGAAGTAGTTTTTAGTTTGTTTTTAGTTATAGCTATGTTAGGGGGATATCTGTGAAAGGGTTAATGTTGTAATGGACTCTAATCCCCTCGGTTCTCGATCCCTCGGTCACCATAATCAACGTTGATGGAGAATCATTTGTAAGCAATAACACACGGACAACAGCTTTACAAGACTCTCAAATGAGTGTATTCCAGAGCTGGCTTTTATACATAGTTTGCTTACATTAGCCATGGTATATGCAAATACAGTACAGACTATAAGATTTATTACTTCCTTATATTACGTTATTCTGACAATGGAAAGATAAGCTTTTGCATACGTCTGGAAAAGAATATCCTTAAAATCGGAATGGGCAAGACATCCTGAAATTTAGCATTGTCTTACATCCTATAGAAGAAATACCTTAGTCTGTCACAGTCAGCATATTGACTTTAAGTATTCAATATCCCTTCAGTCAGCAATAATCATGTTATAAACCTTATAAAAGCATAAAATACATATAAACAAGTTAACTATTTAATATTCTTACATTCCCCTCTTTGAGCAATAAAACAATTGCTCATCTTATCGATAAAATCTTACCAGGACAGAGAAACTTCCACATGGTATTTTCAGGGGTGCTAGTCACTCCCTGCGGGACTTTCATTAATTTCTTCACCTCGATTCCCATGTGGTAATTCCTAAGGCCCAGTTTAAAGATGGGTTGATACTCTACAGTGGCAGAGAGGAGAATTTCTAATTGTTTCTGTTCTGCATTATGGATTCATTTCTGTACTCTCTTCCTCAATGTACAACTAAGGTGACAGTTATATAAAATCATACACAATAAAATCAGGACTATAATAACAAAATGATAGAAGAATGATTTCATTATCTGAGATCCAGTAGGGGACCAACCAGTAAAGCATTGTACCAATGATGGGCTAAATCATTCTGAATTTGTGAACTCACCTTAAGGAGTTCTCCTTTTAGGATATGTGTGGCTACCTGTGTGTGTTATCTTTGGGAAAACATATAGTCCCCTGTGTATGTGGGTGCCCACCAGGTTAAATTCTTGGCAAAAAGATCATAAACTGGTACTGGTAATGTGTTAAATTGACAAGCTAATTTAACATCCTTTGATGATGTATGATATAATGTAAAATAGCAAGAGCATGAAAAATGTGAAACATTACCAGTTAACCATTCATTGCATTTAGTGGATTGGGGTTTTAGAAGTAACCATTCATTATCTGTGAGGTTAAGCATCCCTCTAATCTTCTCTAGTTGAGGAATCATTAGTGTGTTTTCTAATGCCAATCCTTGTTGTTGTATCCATAAATACCTGATGGCACAAGTACTCCAGTTACTTAGATCTGTAGTGAATTTCATAGTTGCAACAGTTAAATTATCTAAATAATTATACATTGATTTATCTAAATCCAATCCTATAACCTGTGATTTAACAACAATTGGAGCCCAATTTGCAGTAGCATGAAAACCAGTCCCTATATGCATGCTGGCTGTGTTTAACTTATTCTTGAGGGTCTCCATATCTATAACTATTTAGTATACCCATAGTGGTTCCAGCACCTCCTAACAGTGTGTCATACCATTCCCTTTTCTGCCTTTGTTTGTTGTATTACATAATGTTACAACAGGAGTAGTGACTTTTAATGACACATGTACAGCTTGTAAGAAGGCAGTTGTATTAACACATGTGGACGGAATAGGTGTGTGTGTGTCGTGTTTGACTTTTGGTTCTATGATAGTGGATGAAGGACAGTAATAAGGTGTAAAAATATAAGGTAGTGTATAGTTCTCAATTGCAGTGTCGTTCATAATGACTAACATTTGTCCCCTTCTCCAATTAATGATACCAGTTATATAATCATTATTAAAAGTAATAAGGCCTGTCTGTTTACATTGATATGCAACCTTAACTGTGCACATTTCTGCGTTATAAGATCTAACAATTTTCTGTGAACCTTTAAACAAACATAATGCATCGGTTTCATTAGCTGTAGACACATTTCATATGGGTAACTGGTACTTATAAGGGTTACTATTTGTCCAATTCATCCAAATGCGTTCAGTAATGAATGATTGCATATTGCATGCTGATAGAAAGGTGGTGGAGAAAGGTTCTTGAGGGGGCGTGTGTGACGAATGCTAGATGAGGGGCTAAGGCCTAATTGGGCTGGGGGTATTGAAGAATTGTTCATCATGTCAGAGTCTTTTTCCAGAAACTTTCAAACTTGCCATTGACTTGTACTCATAATGGCATTCAAGGAACAATATCAGAGGGAGTATAACAACTCCAGAAAGCATAGCGCACAACATAATCTTGGTCTCAGGTACGTATGATCCTCTCAATCTACGATATGGTGTAAAAGCCATGATGCTTCACTGAGGAGAAATTCTTCTGTTTCCGAGCGAGGAGTGGTGTTGTCTTCCTTGGTTCCCCTCTTTGGACACAGCTTCACTCGGGATGCGTGAATCCAGATGTCATGGGAATCTGTGAGGACAGCGGTTATGGGTACAGCAATCACAGTAGCAGGTGGTCCAAAAGGGTATCCTCCTTTCTTGGTCCTGTTCAGCTGACGGATATACACCTTGTCACCGGGCTGGTATGAATGAGTAGGTTCCTGTGAAGGTAAGGGAAAACTGCGAAGAAACATTGTCATACATACCATTCAGTTTTATCAACAATTCCTGTACATATTGTTCTTGTATTAGCTGTAAATCCCCAGACATTATAACAAGCGGTTCCCTGGCCCAGGGTGTGGGAAAAGGTCATCCCATCAAAATCTCAAATGGAGATAATTTAGTCACCTTGTGGGGATTCATTCTTATCTCAGCTAAAATAGCTGGTAGATATCTAGTCCAATTTACCCATGTTCCTGGGTAAATTCTGGGCTTTTCCTTAATAGTCCTATTCATCCTTTCAACTACCCCTGTATTCTGTGGATGATAGGGTATATGAAACTGCCAGGTAATTTGCAAGAATTTAGCAAGTTCCTGGGCAACCCCACTGGCAAAAACCGGGCCATTATCAGAGCCAATCTGCAGAGGGCAGCCATACCTGGGAATAATTTCAGTAACAATAAACTTCACTAGCATCTTCCCTAGATATCACAAAGGCCTCATGCCATCTACTAAACTGATTAACTATGACCAGTAAGTATTGCTGTTTCTTACCAATTTTGGATACATGAATAAAATCAATCTGTAAGTGTGTAAAAAGAGCAGTGTTCACACGATCTTACAAAAGACTGTACATGCTACCTGAGATTCCTAATATAAAATGAATTCATGAAGAATTGAATGGTGCTTGCTATGTGCCTGACTGATGAAAATAAATCAGCTTTCTTCAAGTATGCCTATTCTTCAAGTATGCCTATTCTCCCCTCTTTAGAGAACAGATCATTTTGATCTTTCTCTAAACCTTGTTTAATCCAAAAACAGATTCTGGGTATTAAAAAAAAAAAATCTCATAACCACTGAAGCGCTGGGCTGTCATGTGTTGTACGGTGATATTTGTCAGCTGAGTGACCTGGTGACTGGCATGAAGTATTGTAGGATGCCCTAGTGTGATAGTAGTAGCAGTTTCAACAGCCATTGCACATGCTATCAATGCTCTGAGACACGCCGGCATACCCTGTACCGGAGCTCGAACTACTTTGGAAAAGAATGCTATGGGACGCATACCGCCTCCTTGCTCTTGTGCACAGACTGCGGCCATGGTTTTACAATTGTCCCAAGCATACAAATGAAATGGTTTACAATACACAGGTAGTCCTAAAGCCTGGGCTTGCACAATAACAACTGTAAGGGCAATATATGCAGCTAGCATGTCTGGTGACCAGCAGACATTTTCAGGGCTGTCAGAACGTACAGCCTCCCTTAGGATTGAGTCATAATGGGAGCATTCAGGGATCCATTGGTGGCAGTAATTAATCATGCCGAGGAAGGTGAGCAACTCCTTCCGAGTAGTGGGTGTAGGAATCCTCTGAATGACCTCAATACATTTTGGACTCAATTGTCTGGTGCCTAAAGCCAGAACAAAACCTAAGTATTCAACCTTTGATTTACACAATTGCATTTTGTGTTTAACAACCTTGTGACCCACAGTTGCTGACAGTATCCACAGTGCTTGCCTCATAGCTAGGGTTACATAACAACAAATCATCAACATTTTGCAAAAAGGACGGAACCATGACCGGTGGTCCATGTTTTTTAGAGTATGTTGGAGTACCAACGAATAAACAGCTGGGGAATCCACATAGCCTTGGGTAAGCGTGTCCAGGTAAACTGACAGCCTTCAAAAAGTAAAAACCATAAGTAGCTGTGTCTCTTGATCAATAGGTATAGAAAAAATGCATTACTTAAATCAATGACAGTGAAGCAAGTGGCATCATGTGGAATGGCTGTAATGAGGGATGTCACATCAGGGACAATGGGTGAAATGGGCACAATTAAACTATTCAGGGCTCTAAAGTCCTGAACTAAGCGATATGCTGGCCAGTGGTGTTGGGAGTGGGTCTGGTGTTGTTCTTGCCTACAGGGCATATTTTGAGAATTGTGGGGTTGTTGGGGTGTGTGGGGTTTCCTGGGGTGTGGACACTCATTCCTCCAGTGGCCATATTGGCCACAGTTGAAACAAGTGTTCCTGTCTATTCCTCCTTGGTTACCCCTGCCCCTATAACCCTGATTTCCCTGTCTCCATCCCCTTGCCCCTCTTTGACCACCCCTTTCCACAGGCTTTATGTGCTCCATCCCATCCACGCTCTCAGCCTGTGTAGCTGGACATAATATGTTGCAATCCCTGAGCATAATAAGCAACCTTACTTTCCTAAATCTTTTCTTAATTCAAAACAACCTGCATTTTCCTTTTCTATAACCTTGGTAAGAAAATCTGAGCTATCCAAATTGGCCCAGTCTGAAATCAATTGTTTCACAAGCAAAGAATACTGTGGCAACATATTACCAAGGCATGACTGTATTTTAAAGAGATCTATATCATCTCCAGACATCAAACCTGCCTCATCCTTCCAATACTTGTAAAATTTCTTTACAAAAATCATATTACCAATCTCTTCCTTTGCATCTTGCTTATATGCCAAAGCAGTGAATATAGACTGCTTATTCTTCCATAATCCCAACATTTCAGCTTCCACCTTGTTCCAAATATTAGCACATCTTACTGAAGTACTAAGCTCATAATCACCAATTCATTTCAAACCATATAACTCATACTCAGCATCCCATGTAATATTACACGTCATCTCACAAAACAATATCTTTGTAGAAACACATAATGGGTACCCAGCAGATATGCCAATACAGAAATCACATTTATGGGCACACAACTACACACTCTGTCTCCCTCCTAGGAAACACAGATAGACACAATATAAAAGCAATCTTAAACTAACACCTCCAAATCTCCAACTATTCTTGGCCAAAACGCTAGTATTCAACAACTAATAAAACAGTTATTTGCTAGGTTATTTGGCTGTCATTCTTATCAGTATCACTAGACTGTGACAAACTGATTCACATATAATTTAAAACAATACAGCAACATATAAATTAAACCACTTTCAAGTTAAACTGCACACTTATCACACATTATCACAATCACCATTTACACAGAATAAACAGTTAACAGCTGTATTCAGAACATATTATTGGAAGGTATACCAATTTTAGTTTAGATTTATTTTAGGGATTCTTATGTGTACATTTTCTTAATTAACTTCATTACTTTAATCTACTATAGTATTATATATAAAGAAAGGATCCATTTATATAGCGCGCTCATAACTCAACTATTTGTATAAAACTACCATTAACTAATCTGAGATGATGCTGCATCAACTTAAATCTTACAGAAATTGAACAAACATCTGGACCAGATTAAACAGACATGGTTTCACCTGAATCTTTCAGAACTCTCAGAGACTTAAAAAATTTATACTATACCATGTTTTAAAGGCATGGCAAACCTTTAGACCGGTCAGTCTCCAAGAGCCCTTAGTAACACATGTAAAAACCTTTTGTCCATGATGTCTGATTCAGGCTATATACCACAATTTAAAATATCACATAATGTGAGACATAGAAGACACAAGCAGTAGTTATTACACTGGATCATTTAAAAGGAACCTGTTGCAATAAAAGGTTAGTTTACAGTGCAAAATAAAGCATGTGTTGGACCGCTGAAAATGTAAATGTTGCTCTGTTATTTTCAAACATAAATCATATTTAGTATGGATCCTTTGCAACAAACACACAGGGCAGGGAAGATGTGCTGATTGGTGTTTCTATACAATTAATCCCATATGGGGAATTAACTTCCAAATACTGAAGTGACTTTTTGTCTCAGTTATAAAATATACTGAGCTCATCATGCAAACAATGTAACACATTTACACTATCCCACTCTCATAATAAGTGTAGTGGGCTTATAGTATTTTTAAAGCAACAATCATTCCAGGCACACAGTTCCCATGTGAAATAACTTACAATAAAACAGAGTAATAAACTTATACTTCTATGCAACAGAAAGAATAAAGCAAAAAGATTTAAGTAGGTCTATCAGGTACAACCTGTGAGTCATTTCTTTTCTAATATACAGTACTGCTATCTTGCAGAAAGATAAGTCCTACGCTCACTCCCATCACTACTGGACAGCAGCAAGGACTACAGTACACATCAGCCCCAATATATGGTAAAAACCAAAGAAAAACAAGTTACCTGCGTTCTCTCCTTAATCCTTATGTATTTTTAAAACCTCCATTTGTTTAAAAGTACTGCTATCTTATATATACACATATACATATACACACACATATATACATACATATACACATATATACATACACACACATATATACATACATATATTGGTCACTCAGGACATGAACTCACATTTCCCATACTGCTGACTCAGAGTGGGGACACTACTAACTTACCAAAGTGTGTCCCCAATATAGACAAACAATCACCCACAAAAAAACACTTAAGACAAACAAAGGTGACCGGGAGAAAGAGAAGTTTGGGTTATACTTATAGATCTACAAACCGTGCTACTCAGAACACCTATAGACTTAATAAACCGGAGACTCTTATGGTCTCAAAAACCTGTATCTACCTGAGATACCCTGTATCTATCTTAGATACTAACCTGGGTTACCAAAACCCTATAATAAACCGGAGACCTCTTATGGTCTCAAAAACCTGTATCTATCTTAGATACTAACCTGGGTTACCAAAACCCTATATATTTAGACCAAATGTCTAATAAACCGGAGACCTCTTATAGTCTCAATATAACTAGAGTCCTTACACCTTTCCTATCTACTGGATACAGACTTACTGAACCAAACGGGGGTCATAGACAATCAGCGTCAATAAGACACAAAAAGGCTACTCACCGCAAATGGTTTTGCTGATCCAACTTCTATCCCACTTCTAGACACCAAGCTGAAAGGGTTAATGTTGTAATGGACTCTAATCCCCTCGGTTCTCGATCCCTCAGTCACCATAATCAACGTTGATGGAGAATCATTTGTAAGCAATAACACACGGACAACAGCTTTACAAGACTCTCAAATGAGTGTATTCCAGAGCTGGCTTTTATACATAGTTTGCTTACATTAGCCATGGTATATGCAAATACAGTACAGACTATAAGATTTATTACTTCCTTGTATTACATTATTCTGACAATGGAAAGATAAGCTTTTGCATACGTCTGGAAAAGAATATCCTTAAAATCGGAATGGGCAAGACATCCTGAAATTTAGCATTGTCTTACATCCTATAGAAGAAATACCTTAGTCTGTCACAGTCAGCATATTGACTTTAAGTATTCAATATCCCTTCAGTCAGCAATAATTATGTTATAAACCTTATAAAAGCATAAAATACATATAAACAAGTTAACTATTTAATATTCTTACACTCAATGATTTCTATTGTTCGGAATTCAAATTGAGTTTCAAACTGAAAGGGACACTCTGCGCATCAGATCAAGTTTAACTTAAAGGGCTCCTGTCATGGCCCACACAACGAATGGTCATTAGAGCATAAATGTTTATTGCTAAAAATGTATAGATTAGGAGGAAAAGAACATTTTAAAAATCACATGGTAGAGCAGAAAAACCCTCCCACAGGAGGTCCCCCTGATCTCCAAATATAGCATGCACTGTGGTTGCCATAGGTTTAGGGTTCGAATTTGCCAAAGTTCTGAATTGCAGAAGTCCCAAACCGAACCGAATGCCATTGGTCCGAATTGCCGAACCAGACAAATTTTTTTTTTTACTTGCCCGAATTTCGGAACCGAACCAAAGTTTTTGCCCGTGCACATCCCTACTGGAAAGCAGGAGAGGTGAGTAAATCTTTATATTTTACATTGAATACACTGTGCATCTTTATGATCTATAGTGTATTCATGTGTATGAGGGCGATTTTAAGGTCTACACGTTGACTTGTATGCGCAGACAATGACAGACTCCAGACACATACAGCATTTCATCAATCTGAAGTATTCCTTTAATGAAGCAGTTCTGGTGTATAGATTGGGCCTCTGCTCAATTCTCTGCTATTTAAGAGTTAAATCACGGTCTCTGCAGCCCTACGCACACCTCCCCTGGCTGAGACTGGCACAGCCTCCCTACACGTTTGTTAGAAAAAGAGCCTAAGGGATTTTTTTAGCTTCCCTCATTGCACGGTGAGTTAATTTAGAATTTATTAATAATATAACTCTAGAGAGTTAGGAATACAAACATACATTCCTAACGCCATAGTCTTCTGATTACTGTTTAGATTTCCTGCCCCTATTAATGAAATTAAAGGGACACGCACCACATTAAGATAACTGTTTCCATCAAAAACGTTAGCGTCATTAGCTTAGGATGAGACCATTGTCTCATGCTGCAAGCTGACAAAGCAGGCAAACAGGATTTAAAAAAAAAAAAATCATTCACCTGCTTCTTCTGCATTCTATATAACCAATCCGCGTTCGATCCCTAGGCGTGCTGGAACAGCGCGTGCGCAGTTGGAAAGCCTCACTATGTCAACAGTGACAACGCAGGTCCTTCATACTAGCATTGGCTGTAAAAGCGAAACCCTACGCCTGCACAGCCAATGACATCAGACACAGAACTCCAAAATCAGACGCTGTAGGTTCTACACTGTAACCCTGCGCCTGCACAGCCAATGACATCAGACACAGGACTCCAAAATCAGACGCTGTAGGTTCTACGCTGTAACCCTGCGCCTGCACAGCCAATGACATCAGACACAGGACTCCAAAATCAGACGCTGTAGGTTCTACACTGTAACCCTGCGCCTGCACAGCCAATGACATCAGACACAGGACTCCAAAATCAGACGCTGTAGGTTCTACGCTGTAACCCTGCGCCTGCACAGCCAATGACATCAGACACAGAACTCCAAAATCAGACGCTGTAGGTTCTACGCTGTAACCCTGCGCCTGCACAGCCAATGACATCAGACACAGAACTCCAAAATCAGACGCTGTAGGTTCTACGCTGTAACCCTGCGCCTGCACAGCCAATGACATCAGACACAGAACTCCAAAATCAGACGCTGTAGGTTCTACACTGTAACCCTGCGCCTGCACAGCCAATGACATCAGACACAGGACTCCAAAATCAGACGCTGTAGGTTCTACGCTGTAACCCTGCGCCTGCACAGCCAATGACATCAGACACAGAACTCCAAAATCAGACGCTGTAGGTTCTACGCTGTAACCCTGCGCCTGCACAGCCAATGACATCAGACACAGGACTCCAAAATCAGACGCTGTAGGTTCTACGCTGTAACCCTGCGCCTGCACAGCCAATGACATCAGACACAGAACTCCAAAATCAGACGCTGTAGGTTCTACACTGTAACCCTGCGCCTGCACAGCCAATGACATCAGACACAGGACTCCAAAATCAGACACTGTAGGTTCTACGCTGTAACCCTGCGCCTGCACAGCCAATGACATCACACACAGGACTCCAAAATCAGACGCTGTAGGTTCTACGCTGTAACCCTGCGCCTGCACAGCCAATGACATCAGACACAGGACTCCAAAATCAGACGCTGTAGGTTCTACGCTGTAACCCTGCGCCTGCACAGCCAATGACATCAGACACAGGACTCCAAAATCAGACGCTGTAGGTTCTACACTGTAACCCTACGCCTGCACAGCCAATGACATCAGACAC
>CAKOES020000111.1:0-53517 GCA_933207985.1 Pelobates cultripes
GTACCAGTAGTAAGGGTAAACCAGTATTGTGGCGGAAACTTAAATGCAGCAGAAAGCCGGATAGAACACGCGGTACTGGTGGAAACAAATGTATCATCACAGTCATAGAATGATACAAAATGTACTTACCGCAGAGCACCCCCACAAGTGGAGTAATATTAGACTCAATAGTGGCCAGCAACTGGCTGCTAGCTGAAATGCCACTAGTGAACACTATGCAATTCAATCAAGTATATATAGTAAATAGCCATGCTATGAATTAACATGGCAGTTAGCAGCGTGTGAATAACGCATACCCTATATTAAATCAGTGGACACAGATAATTGGAAAATTTATCATATGTTTGGTCATATTTTGCTGTTCAACGATGGAAAAGCTGTCAGTATAATATGTAGCACTGCTAGAAATCTGGTCAAATGCTAACTGTGGTAGCATATATATGCCACATACCACATGATTAGTGCTGTGATCGATGGTAAATGTCAGGACTACCAATCTAATGGGTAAATGGATATATATATATGATTAGTAGCACTACTAATAAATTGTGTTCTGATAAAACTATGGCAGCATCTGAATGCTGTATACCTTAGATCGTGGTACCTAAAGATTGTCAATGTAGAGTGTAGCACTGCTAGTCTAGTCCAGCTAGGCTGTGGTAGTGTATAAGTGCTGCATACTTCGTGGTTAGTGCTATAATAAATGATTTCTTTAGTAGGTTATAATTCACAGTATAAATGGTAGTAATGTCGTAGCGTTCATAGTGTGAATTCAGACTGCTGATACAAGTGAGATAATACAGTTCTGAAAACTTGCTGTATGATAATGCCGTAGCGTTAGTTGTATCCTGAGATAGGTGGGGAGAAAGGAGCCCTGCAGAGAAGATATCCAAAAGTAAATAAATATATATATATATATATACATGTATATATATATATATATATATATCAGATAACTGCATGCACAACAGTTATACTACGGTGCCGATCTTAAGATAGAGCAAAGTCGCTAGTAGCGCCTGTTAGAGCAGAAGCGCCAGCAGGGCTATATACCAAAATTTGGAATCGCTAGCGGAAATATTAACCAGCTAAAAAGTAGTAAATACAAAGGCTCTACACTGGCCCCCCACCTCCATGCCTTCGAGGGCACCTACAGCTAAACCCATTGATAGAAAATCCGAATGGTCTGTGGATAGGATGCCAGATGCCTAAAGGAAAAGTGTAATATAGTGCTGTCGAACCATGATCAGAGACAGCAATCAATGAATCCCTAACGTGCACGTTTCGCCTTACCTGGCTCATCAGAGAGCACATTGGGTTATTGCTAGTAGCAATTTTTACAATCTCATTACAACTAATAAATATTTCTTATTTTTGACCTCAAGGCCTTTTTATTTGAGTCTTGTGTCTCGGATCTGCTGTTCATCCCAGTATCCAGTTTCGGTACACTATCTCTAACCTACAGCCTATAAGAAATGCCCATCACTCAGGGACAGGTTAGTTAAAGCCTCGTTACCAGCCGAAAAAACCCAAGGCAATATTAAATGCAAGGGCAACTATACATGCATGCAACTCTATGATTGTAGGTAAAACATCCACATAGTGGCAAGAAATATTCCATTAATCACTATGTGACATGCTCTTCTAATTATGTAGTTTATATTTTGAAGTGCTCTTGTGGCCTGCTATATGTGGGCGAAACTACCCAGAAATTTAAGGATCGTTTCTCCAAGTATAAATGAACCATTCGTACTGGATTGGTGGATTTACCAGTACCAGCCCACTTTCTAAAATATGGACACAACATCTCACAGTTAAAGTTTAAAATCATAGACCATATTCCAGAAAGTGTGAGGAGGGGAGACAGGGCCAAGAGGTTATGCTGGAAAGAAGCATATTGGATACGAGAGCTGGATACCCTAAACCCTAGAGGATTAAATTTAGAGTATGATTTGTCACCTCTTATCTGAATCTAATGTTCGTATAGGAGATTTTCCTTATTATTTTAACTTTTTTACACACTTTTTTTTATATATATTAACTTTTTTATGTTTTTATTTACAGATTTCACACGTGTGTTTGGTGTCAGTGGTTCTTTCTTTCACCCTTTTCTATAATCCTCTACTATCCCTGGGACTACTTTGACATGCGACACCTTAATTTTTAGATAACACATTTCGTTTTCTTATATAATTTTTATATAGTTTGTTATATAATATCTGACTTTTTTCTTTGACATGAAACACTTTATCCAATACTATATTATCAGTGACTTTGCTCTCCTATTAAATTATTTAGATACATTTTGTGATAGACACTCTATCTTTAATTGATTTTTGAGTTAAATATGCACTTTATTACTTGATACACTTTATTTTTAGTCTCAAACTGTAGTAATTTAGCACATTTTGCACTTTCTTATAATACTAATTGGTAATAGCCCTTCATTATATAAAAGTTAACACCATATGTAACTTATTTGCCACATATTGCTCAATATTAGCGCATATTTTATATTTTTTATTTTGTATTGATTATAGATAAGATCACCTTGAAGGGCATTCACGTTATTATTGTCTATATAACTATATATTATTACATTGAAATTTTTTTTATATCTCTAGGGTGTCACTAGATATACGTTCATATAATAATTCTGTCTTTACTGGTGAGGATTTATTTGGATTAGATATATATATATATATATATATATATATATATATATATATGCCTATTTATCTATACATGTTCTTTTATGTCCATGTGTTTGTGTATATAGGTATATATATGTATAAGTATATGTATATATACATGTGTGTGTGTGTATGTATGTATATGTGTATATATTAGTCTTATATACCTATATTTTCCTATATACCACCATCCATTGTATATTTTTTCAATTCTTTAAATATGATCATCCATTGTTGTTGGGTTTTTTTTCATTGACTGTTCTAGTTCCTTTTCTTTTTCATTTGAATATTACTTTTGTATTTTTTTAATTTTAGTTTACTTTGTTCCGAAAGTCCCATTCGCTTAATTTTCTAAATGTTCCCTATACTATGAGAGTGTTCAAGCCTTTTTTGCTTTACTAACCTTTTTGGACCGTGTTGGCTTCGGTTGGAACCTCCATTTTTGTGAGTGGAATTTACCATATTTGGACATCCTGTTTTGGAATCCTTTCTGGTGTATGTAACTATGGGGCTATTGCTACACTTATCCTTATTTAGCTATATTGATTATGTTTTCCTTCTCTTTTCCTTTTTATTTTCTTGTTTCTTTCTCATGCATGAACTTTTTAATTTATTATGAAATTTAATAATTATAAATGCACTGTTTTGCACTGGAATGTGTATATTTATCAATTTGATGTATGATTGACTGACTGTTTTTATTTAATTGATTAATTTTGCACATAATTTGTTAATTGTGGTTATGGTTGACACCCTTTAACCCCTTCCCGACCACTGACATATTAGGTACATCTGACAAAAAATGGTACTTAAGGGCCGCGGACATACCTGATACATCCTGGGGTAATTAGAGCTCTGGAAGCGATCATAGGCTGCTAAAAAATAAAAAAAACAATATATATATATATATATATATATATATATATATATATATATATATCTACATGTATAATATAGATATATATATTATACAAGCATATGTATAATATATATGATAAAATAATTAAAATATATGATAAAATAATTAAAACATGCTATAATATATTATACATATATTATGCATATATATGATTTTATTATAAGTGTACTTTGAGATATATACACGTATATCTCAAAATACACTCTTTAATGAAATCATATATATGCATTATATATGTATAATATGTTATAAAATGCTTTAATTATAATATATTATACATATATAGGAAATAAAAGTGTGTGTGTGTGTGTAGGTATACACACACACACACGTATTATATGTATGCGTGTATGTGTATATGTGTGTGTGTGTATGTGCATATGTATGTATGCGTATTATATATATATATATATATATATATGTGTATATATATATATATATATATATATATATATATACAAAATTAATTTAAATTGGAAAAAACATTTATAAAAATCAAATAAAAAAGCTGACTTTGGCCAACGTTTGTGACTAAGTGGCTACTACAAAATACTGGAAATACCCCATTTGGAATACTGTGGGTTGTCTATGGTATGCCATGATGGGGTTATTTCACATTCCTGGACTACCATATGGTCTCAAAAGACAACATAGACCCAGCAAATCAATCTGGCAAACTGAATTGGGCAAGCCCCATATTGACCCTGTAACTTTCCAAAACACCATAAAACCTGTACATGGGGGGTATTGTTATACTCGGGAGACTTTGCTGAACACAAATATGAGCGTTTACAACAGAAAAACATATCATGATGATGAAATCACTAGTAAAAGTGCAGTTTTTGTGTAAAAAAAAAAATGCAAAAAACAAATATGAATGCTAACTTAGGCAAGCGTTTGTGGCTAAGTGGCTACTACAAAATACTGGACATACCCCATTTTGAATACGTGGGTGTTCTACCTTTACAAATGGTATTCCATGATGGGGTCAAGTTTCATTCCTGGGCTGCTATGCGGTCTCAACGGCAACATAGACCCAGCAAACCAGTCTGGCAAATTTTAATGTGCAAACATGGAAAAGGGGAAAGCCCTACATTTGACCCCTGTACGTTTGCAAAAACCCATAAAACCTGTACATTGGGGGAATTGTTGTTCAGACTTTTAAACCTGTTACAGTTCCATCTTTATCAAAGCTTAGGGGGCAGAAAGCTCCTGAAAAATGCTTTGTCAGAAATCAGACAAACTATAAAGCTGTTTGAGCTTATTAGACTCTATTTTTAGTCCAACAGTGATTCCAAAGTTACAATTGCCTCCAGACAACTATATGGGCAAATTAATTGGCAGTGGGAAAATTAGAGTCTCTTGCTCTAACATCTAATCAGGGATATTTAGGGGTAAGGGGTGCCCTTCCGTGTGCTGAAGAACCCTACTATCAGCTCTCCCTACTACCCTTCACCCTGTCAATATTATTCGCTTGCAAAAATAGATGAATCACAGCAATAACCATGAGTCCTACTTTGTAATAGGTTGTGTGAAAGGTTCCAGCAATAGTGATTCTTTCCTTTATATTGATACATATTAACGATATACAACAAGTGTCTCTCTAATACAGGGCAAAGCACAATACTGGTAACATTAACCCCCCACTAACAAGGAATCAACACCTTATAATGAGAACAAGCGAATTGATTGTAAATATTATATATTTCACTGTTTAGTTGAGCGTTCCCCTTTTTTTGCTACAAAAGGTTTCACAGTATTTACTTACCAAAGTCTGATCAGTAAAGGACAGCACCTCTCTGTTCTATCTACCAGACAGTACTGTTAAAACTTACAGAGTCTGAACAGCAAAGGATAAAATAGATCTGCTCCTTCTATTGGATAAAACTGCATAAACCTATAGAGCAGTGCTGGAAAAAGGTCAGTTTAAACCCCTTTCCCCTTTCCAGAGCCGGGCGGGAGGGGGTCCCTGAGGGTGGGGGCACCCTCAGGGCACTATAATGCTAGGAAAACGAATATGTTTTCCTGGCACTATAGTCCTTTAACCTATAGAGCACTTAGCTTTTAGTTCTGTGTAAGAATTTTTCTCTTTTTATTAATAAATCCTTTTCGTTTTTCTTTTTCCTTTTACTAATTATCCACACTTAGTGATAACTTGGTATTAAGGGTGTTTGAATAAATTATTTTAACTGTACACATTATTAAACGTTAGGTTTTTATAATACCTTCTTGCAAGGACTCCTAACAGGGATGAAATTACCTTAGCCTAACTAACTCCTGATTTGGTTCGCTTATGTATTGCCTCTCATTATGTTACAATACTTTTTTAGATTCGTTACCACCGCAATAATTTACATACATATCACAATGGACGTCAGAACGTGACCTTATTTCAGGTACCTCACAATGGAATAATGTACTCCATGCGCTGAAAGGCCTGACCACATGCTACTCTCACATCGAAGTGCACATGAAATTAATATATAGGCAGTACTTCATACCTAGCCGCCTACACAAAATCTTCCCAACAGTGCCAATTACATGTTGGAGATGTGGAGAGGTGGAGGGTACCATGACCCATATATGGTGGTTTTGCCCCACTCTAAAACATTTATGGTCCATGGTTTGTTTACTCTTTCACAGCATGCAAATGAAGGTACAAATAAAAATATAAAAATTAATACAAATAAATAAAATTAATTTTTTTTCATTTTTATTATAATTTTATTTATTTATATTTTTTTATTTGTACTTTCATTTTCATCTTTATTAGTATTTTTATAATCATTACTATTTTTTATTACTTTTTCTATCATGTTAGGTCCATATAGTCTATGAAGATTAGCCTTAAGATTAGGAAGTAAACCCCTCCGCATGTTTCTATACATAGAAGAGTAGTATTCTTTTTGTTTGTTAATGGAGTCCCTATAGTAGCTATTAGCCCTCTACAAATTATGTAGTATTTAACTAAATAGTAAATACTCTCTGTTATCATATCATGTAACTTACATTTGATAGTTAGAGAAAGCATAATTTCTTCCAGTCCATTAGTTATTAGTTATTATTTTTTCATTTTTCATGTATATTTCTCAATATGTTTGGTCATATTGTTTTTGCATATATGTTTAATGAGGCATTTGAAGTTCGTGACATACAAGCTCCTAACTTTTATTCTTGTTTTTTGTCAGGGTCTTGGCACTGATTTCTTATCTATGCTCTTCACACTTTTTTTTGCACCACACATACATTCAGTCTTGCTGTTTAGTAGCTCACTTCTCCCTTGTTTCTTCATTTTCTTCCTTTCTTCTCTCTTTCTTCTCTTTTTCCACACCCCTTCCCCCCTTTCCTTCCTCTTAGTTTCACTAATTTTCACTAGTTTTCAATGTTTGTCTTATTTTTTGCTCACATCACTTTTCTCCTATTTTCATCAACATATCTATCCTTCATATGCTTCACCTAACTCACTTTCGTCGTTATTTTTTTCATTAGTCTTCCCCTCTTCTTCACACTCATCAGTCTACCACTCTACAGTTTCCAGACACGCTCTTACTCTCCTCCATGCTCGTTCTTTACTTAGGATGTTATTATTTTACTCTATTCGGCACTCTCAGGCACCGGTTCACACTCATACTTACGCCAACAAGTTACAGTTTTCATAACTACACGCATGGCCACGTCATCACGTCACCACGCACGCTTCACTTCTGGTTTTCGGGTTCTGAGCCCCGTCCATTCACTCCCATCACCTGCACTTGGTAAGTCACTTATTATTGTCTTATAGATTGTATATACACTCACTATATGCACTGTATTGCCATCTTGATAAAGACCTGTTCGGTCGAAACGTTGATCCATATTGGCAACATTCTAAATACATTTTTTTGATTTGGAAATCCATTGAGTGCCTTCATCTTTTTATATTTCATATACTCAGCACAGAGCAGTACCTAGGTGTAAGTTTTTTTGTTTACTACTTGAGGATTGAGTGCCAGACTTACTATTTCTTTTTTCATATATACATCTATATATATGTTAACAGATCTCTCCAAAACCCTGTGGCGAGGCTACTTTCTCCACATCTCTCTCTCTTTCTCTCTCTCTCTCTCTCTCTATATATATATATGTACATCTCTCTCTCTCTCTCTCTCTCTCTCTCTATATATATATATATATATATATATAGAGAGAGAGATGTACATCTCTCTTGTTTCTATATATATATATTGTTTCTATATATATATAGAGAGAGAGAGAGAGATAGATGTGGCGAAAGTAACCTCGCCACTGGGTTTTGGAGAGATCTGTTTGCCCTGTGACTATGGCCCTTGGGGTGTGTGAAGGAAACCCCTGTTTTATGGAGCAGGAGTGGTTTTACTGCATGAATACTGTTGCTTTGTGTGCCATTAAACAGATCTCTACCCAGCATTAAGCCTCAGCTCATGCTTGGGGGATGGGATAACTACAGTCTTGGGGATTGCTATAACACAATACTCCCCTGAGTATAAGCTCCTGTAAGAGCTTGTTCCTGATACGCTCTCTGGATTAGGAGAGGTCTGTCCACTGGAAGCTGGACTCTGGTCTTGGGTTCAGGATGGGTGAAAGACGGCGAGACCCCGGCGCAGCTGCATCGCTGGAAGTGGGATCTGCAGTGATTATGGTGTCTGGTGGAGGGCTCAGAGTCCTCAGCAAGCACTAGGAGCATCGATTGGCGGAGGTACTCGGTCAGACTGCCAGCGGACCGTCACAATAGGTATATATGTTTTCTTTTTTTCTTATGTCAGATGCCCTTGTAGACACAGCTTATAATTACTTAAGTGGGAGCTCATGTACAAGAATATCCAGTGCTGTGTCGATACATCATTAAGTGCACTTTGTTGATCACTTTATTTTATTTGACACAGCACAGGTTATCGTTGTAGTCCAGAGTTCACAGGTTATCATTTTAATGCTTACCTGTAACTCATTTCAATATATATAATCCAAATAATGAGGGTGCATTCCAGGGGATTTTCATGAATACAACCATGTATTTTTATTGCATGTAAGCAAAAATACACAATGTCCCGATCAACATTTCAACCTCTACATTTTTTTCATATGTAAATTATGTGATTAGACGTAGTTACCATCCGACATGGATAATTTTTGGTATATCCCCATTACTATTATAAATTAGACAGTGCAACTGTCTTTATAGACTCACGGAATTCTGACACTCTCAGTATTAACCCCTTATTATCTATACATTCAGAATACATTTAAACATATCTTTCACTCGGTTGCCTGTCAGCGAGAGTGTGTTTTCTGTTATTTTTCTTATATACCATCGTCTTCGCTTGTTTGTGGTGTAACTATTAGCTAGTAAGGATTAACCTTGTTCTCCATACCTCTTTATTAACATCACATTAGGAACATTACATTACAGCAGTATTTCCCTGTTTGTGTGACCTCTCTCCCCCTTATTTGCTTGATATAAATATTTACACAGGACTTGGACATTTTGAATTTCTTGCACGTTGGACACTTGATAGTACTGTATTGCTATCCAGTGCTCTCTTTTACCACTTGTGGGTGAAGTTCTGCATATTCACTAGCCATTGTTTCTCTATCACTTAGATTAGTTACTTTTTGATCTTTTGCAGTAGATGATGCCTTTTGAGGTTGATCGATGTTAAAGGGACATTACAGTCACCAGAACAACTACAGCTTATTGAATTTGTTCTGGTGAGTAGAATCATTACCTTCAGGCTTTTTGCTGTATACACTGTCTTTTCAGAGAAAATGCAGTGTTTACATTACAGCCTAGTGATAACTTCACTGGCCACTCCTCAGATGGCTGTTAGAGATCCTTCTTGGGCCATGGCTGCCTAAAATGCATCCAAACATTCAGTATTTCCTCCCTCTGCATGCAGACACTGAACTTTCCTCATAGACATTCATTGATTCAATTCATCTCTATGAGGAGATGTTGATTGGCCAGGGCTGTGTTTGAATTGTGCTGGCTCTGCCCCTGATCTGCCTCTTTGTCAGTCTCAGCCAATCCTATGGGGAAGCATTGTGATTGGATCATGCTACCACTTCTGATGATGTCAGCAGACTGCTTTTTTTTTTTTTTAGGCAAACAGCATGCAGATCCACAGCTTCTGGCTCGAATACAGTAAGATGTTGCTATATTTATGGCGACATGAGGGCCAAGGGAGACTAGATGGTGGTTTTAACACTATGGGTTCAGGAATACATTTTTGTGTTCCTGACCCTATAGTGATCCTTTAACCCCTTAGGGACACATGACATGTGTGGCATGTCATGATTCCCTTTTATTCCAGAAGTTTGGTCCTTAAAGGGTTAAAATACAAAATGACAAAGAGCAAGCTATTTGGCTTAATGATTTATTTCAATATAAACTTTAGGACTCTTTATCTGATAAATCAAATTTGAATTATTTTCTTATAAAAGTTACAATTCAGTATTATTAACAGTGCTTTCCTCCTATTACGCCTGTTTGCATAAGTTACATGTGATTAGCCAAGTTTCTTAGTTTTGTTTTCATTTGCAATTATAGTCCAGCTTTAGCTGGAGAGGCATTGGTGGTAACTTCAGAATAGGGAATTAGTTTAATAAACAATGAGCGTTGGTAGGTTGACAGCCAATGTCAAAATGTAGCCATAGTAGCTGAGCTGGAAATAAATATTTGATGTTTAACCCCTTAAGGACACAGCTTCAGAAGCTTGACTTACGCTTAATGACACAAGCAATTTTTGCATTTTCTTGCTGTTTGCGTTCAACTGCAATTTGCATCTCTCTCATTTATTGCACCGACACATATTATATACTGTTTTTTAAAGGACAGAAAGGGCTTTAATTTGATATAACATATATATATATATATATAATGCTTACTTATTATAAAAAAAATACAGAAAAATGCAAAAAAAATGAAAAATATTGTTTTTTTTACAGTTTTTGCAATAATAATGTGTGCATAATTAGTGCAGGTTAAGGAAAGTAATTAAAAATAAATTTATTTATTTGTTCTGATTTACAGAATATATAATGTGTCTGGGATTTTAAGTTTTTTTTGGTAGTTACAGGTCACAAAGCACAAGGAGTAAAATAAACTTTTAATGTGGAGCGATTTTAGAATTTGTTATGTTTGTCTTGTAAGCTTAATAGCCATAAAAGAAAACAAAATTGCCACACAAAAGTATATATTTATATAAAGTAGACATCACGGGCTATTTACCTAAGGTTGTTTTGACACTTTCTACGTAGCCATTTCACCGCCAACCTCTGCTAAATATTGGAGTAAAATTGTGTTCTTTTTGGTTTTTGGCACACAAACTTATAACAGAGAAATTCTCGTGTATATTTTGTAAAGTTGGTGTGTGCTATTCCTGTACAAAGTTTTATTTTGTGTTCAGTTACATCTGCTGAGTAAAATGACACCCCCATTGTATGTCTTTTGCACTATTTCGTGAAGTTACAGTGCCATACAGGATACCTGTCCTTTTCAGTATTCACAGTAGAATTTTGAGAGATGGATTTAATGAGCCTTAGCTTCCATTTGGGGTATTATAACAGTTTGACTGTTCAAAAAACCCCCACAAAGGCCCAGGGCCGGACTGGGGATACGAAGCAGCCCTGGAAAAAAAAATCTATACCAGCCCCATAATTCATTGTGCTATGTAGAATATATATATATATATATATATATATATATGCAATTGAAATAGTTGGCCGCACTCTCGGATTTCCTTAAAATGTAACTTTTATTGAAATATTTAAGAGAAGATCATTGTTTCAGTCCCTCTTGTGGACTTTCGTCATGATCCTGATGCAAGTCCACAAGAGGGACTGAAACGTTGATCTTCTCTTAAATATTTCAATAAAAGTTACATTTTAAGGAAATCCAAGCGTGCAGCTAACTATTTCAATTGCCTATATATATATACTGGATACTGGAGCCCTGGTGATACAACAGTATATATATATATATATATAAAATTTATTTTTTATTGATACATTTCTTCTTCTTCAAAATATATTAGTTCTTTTAGGGTAATTAAATTCTATAGTAACGCATACTCACACACAGACAATCTTACTGATGCACACAAATAGACTCATTGACAGACAATCTCAATGACACACACAGACAAGGTTACTGGCACACACACAAATTTAGTACAGACAAACTCTGATACACACACAAGCTTACTACAGACAAGCTGTCACACACACTCTCCCTACAGACAAGCCCATTGACACACACATGCTCCCTACAAAAGAGCTCATCAACACACAGATTCACTACAGACATGCTCACTACAGACAAGCTCACTGACACACATATGGTCACTACAGACAAGCTCACGATCACACTCATGCTTACTACAGACAAGCTCACTGTACACACATGCTCACCACAGACAGGCTCCGACTCACCCATGCTCCTTACAGACAAGCTCATTAACACACACACACATATTATCCCTACAGACAAGCTCACTCACTAGCAGGCACACACACACAAACTCACTAGCAGGCACACACACACAGAGGCTCCCTCACTAGCAGATGAGCATGCACACACACACACACACACACACAGGCAGACAGTCACTGACAACGAGGAAAACATCCACACATACAAAGACAGACAGACAGCCACACACACGCAGGCAGACAGCCACACACACGCAGGCAGTCAGACACACACACGCAGGCAGTCAGACACACACACGCAGGCAGTCAGACGCAGACAGTCACACACACACACACACAGGCAGACACACACACACACAGGCAGACACACACACACACACAGGCAGACACAGTCATACACACAGTCACACACACAGACAGTCACACAGTCACACACTCACAGACAGTCACACAGTCACACACTCATAGACAGTCACACACACAGTCACACACAGACACACTGGCCTCCCCTCCCCCTAATACACTGCTGACCCCCCTCCCCTAATATACTGCTGTCACCCCCCTCCCCTCCCCCAATACATTACTACCCCCTCCCCTCCCCCAATACATTACTGACCCCCCTCCCCTCCTCAATACATTACTGACCCCCCTCCCTTCCCTTCCCCTCCCCAAAGCAGTACTGACCCCCCTCCTCATACATTTACTGACCCCCCCCCCTCCCCAATACATTTACCTACCCCCTCCCCAATGCATTGCGGCCCCCTCCCTCTCCAATGCATTGCTGCACCCTCCCTCTCCTCTCCCAATTACATTACTGACCCCCCTCCTCTCCCACAATACATTTCTTTGTTCCTTCCCCTCCCAATGCATTGCTGACCCCCCTCCCCTCCTCTCTGATACATTGCTGCCCCTCCCTCTCCCAATACATTACTGCCCCCTCCCTCTCCCAATACATTTACTGGCCCCTCCCTTCCCCTTCCCAATGCATTTACTGACCCCCCCTCCTCCTCACTCCCCCAATACTACTGAAGCCCCCCTCCCCTCCCCAACCCATTTACTGACCCCCCTCCTCCCCTCCCCAATGCAATTACTGACCCCCTCCCTCCTCAATGGGTACTGACCCCTCCCTCCCCAATACATTACTGACCCCCTCCCTCCCCAATACACTGACCCCCTCCCTCCCCCAATACATTTACTGGCCCCTCCCTCCCAATGCATTTACTGGCCCCCCTCCCTCCCAATACATTACTGACCCCCCCTCCTCCCCTCCCCAATACATTACTGACCCCCCCTCCCCCAATACATTACTGACCCCCTCCCCAATACATTACTGTCCCTTCCCCTCCCCAATACATTACTGACCCCCCTCCCTCCCCAATACATTTTGACCCCCCTCCCCCCTCCCCCAATACATTTACTGACCCCCCCCTCCCTCCCCTCCCCCAATACATTGCAGCCCCCTCCCCCCAATACATTACTGTCCCCTTCACCTCCCAATACATTACTGACCCCCCTCCCTCCCCAATACATTGCAGCCCTCCCCAATACAATAGGTCCCCCCAAGCCCCTTTATTCTTACCTTTCCAACTGCTCAATGTTGCAGGAGGGAAGAGAGGCCGCGATCTAATCAGTGTAGAGCCGCCGCCGCGCAGCCGCCGGATGTGACGTCATGTCGTCATTTGCCGCTCACATCCGGCGGCTGACAGGAAATATCTGTGCGCTCGCACAGGAAGCAGCCACGGCCGGCGCGGCGCGGATGTGGCTGCGCCGGCCGCATATGCGAACAGAATTTTTTTTTTCCAGGTCTTGTGGCTGAGGGCAGCCACATGTCAAAGCGGCCCCAGGGCTGGCGGCCTACCGGGAAATTTCCCGGTATCCCGGTAGGCCAGTCCGGCCCTGCAAAGGCCTACCATTTGTAAAAGTAGACACTCCAGGGTATCTTATAAGGTGCATATTGTGCCTTAGCATGCCCCCATTTTTTCACCAATATATGCCAAAGTATGTGGTAAAAAATAATTTTGTGCATTTTTTACATACGGATTGCATTTTTGCTGGGCGTTTTGTATATTTCATATGTGCCACTAAGTTCAAACCCCCTAAATTATGCTCAGCTAAGTCTTCTGAGTAAAATGACACCCCATATGAATGTCTTTGGCACTATTTCGTGAAGCTACAGTGCCATATAGGAGACCTGTCCCTTACAGTATTCACAGTAGAATTTTGAGAGATGGATTTAATGAGCCTTAGCTTCCATTTGGGGTATTATAACAGTTTGACTGTTCAAAAAACCCCCACAAAGGCCTACCATTTGTAAAAGTAGACACTGCAGGGTATCTCATAAGGTGCATATTGTGCCTTAACATACCCCCATTTTTTTACCAATATATGCCAAGGTATGTGGTAAAAAATTATTTTGTGCATTTTTTACATACGGATTGCATTTTTGCTGGGCGTTTTGTATATTTCATATGTGCCACTAAGTTCAAACCTCCCAAATTATGCTCAGCTAAGTCTTTTGAGTAAAAAAATACACCCCCAATGAATGTCTTTGGCACTATTTTGTGAAGCTACAGTGCCATATAGGAGACCAAGCCATATCCGTTTTTACCAAACTTTGAATTTTGACGCTGGGCCTATGTGCAATTTCCAAGCATCTTCGCAGGTTTCAAATTCAAACTACCCCACAAAGGCCTACCATTTCTTAAAGTAGACACCCCAGGGTGTTTCAAAAGGTATAGTTTGAACCTTAGCGTGGGATCATTTTTCCGCTAGCTTGTACCAGATGTAGTGGTAATAAGCATTTTTTCTGCCTTTTTGACATGCAAAGTGAGTTTGCACAGTATATTTTGCAAACCTTATGTGTGCTACGACTGTATAATACTTCATATGTTGCTCAGCTATGTCGGCTGAGTACAGCAATACCCCCGTATGTACCCTTGCCAGGTATGTGTGGACATCGGAGGGGCACATTTGGGACACAGCCATTCCAGTTTTTTTCAAACTTTGAATTTTTATGCTGTGCCTATGTCCCATTTTAGAGTATTTTACCAGGCTATAATCCAAATTCCCCATAAAGCCATACCATTTCTTAAAGAAGACATCCCAGGGTATTTCAAAAGGCATATTTTGAACCTTAGTGTGGGATCATTTTTCCGCTAGCTTGTACCAAGTGTAGTGGTAATAAGCATTTTTTCTGCTTTTTTGACATACAAAGTGAGCAGCATATTTTGCAAACCCTTATGTGCAAAGGGAAGGACCGTATAATACTTCATATGTTGCTCAGCTATATCAGCTGAGTACAGCAATACCCCTGTATGTACCTTTGCCAGGTATGTGTGGATGTTGAAGGGGCGCATTTGAGACGCAGCCATTCAGTTTTTTTCTAACTTTGAAGTTTTACGCTGTGTCCATGTTCCAATTTGGAGTAGTTTAGGCGGTTGGTTATTGAAACTTCCCCACAAACACATACTATTTATTAAAGAATACACCCTGGGGTAATTCAAAAGGCATATTTTGAACCTTGGCGTGGGATAATTTTTTCTCTAGTTTGTTCCAGGTGTAGTGGTAATGAGCGTTTTTAAAATGTATTTTTTTACTTTTTATAACTTTTTACTTTTAAAAACTAGTTTTTTTAACTTTTGTTTTGCTTATAAATTTTTTTAAACTTTCCTAAACTTTCTTAAAACTTTTTTACAGATTTAACATTTTTCTAAGCTTTTTTTTTACCGTTAACCCCTAACTAGCAGTACGCAGCACTAACAGTAAATTCCCCATTTTCCCATAACTCCCACCCACCCCAGCTAGCAAAATATATAGTTATAAAATATTTAAATTAATTAATTAAATAAATTGAACCTCTGAGGGTTAAAAAAATAAATAAAAGTTAATCCTCAGGGGTTAAAAAAAATTAGATCACAGTATAATACTGTGATCTCTATTTGATCGCTGTAGACAGTGATCGACTGGCAGGGAAGGGGTTAATTTTTATTTGGACTAGGTAAAGTGTGTTTTTTTTTGTTTTTGTTTTACTTAAATGTTATTAAAACATTTTTTAAGCTTAATTTTTAACTTTTTAAAGTTTCTTTTAAAACTTTTTTTTAACGTTAACCCCTAGTTAGCCTAACGCCAAATCCCCCAATTCCCCACTAACTTCCACCTACCCCAGCTAGCTAAATATATAATTAAAAAAATAATTTAATTAATTAATTTAATTAATTTAACCCCTGAGGGTTAAAAAAAAATTAACCCTCAGGGGTTAAAAAAAAAATCAGATCATAGTAAAATGTAATCCCTGCCAATTGATCACTGTAGTCAGTGAACAATTGGCAGGGAAGGGGTTAATTTTTTTATTAAAATGGGTAAGGGGGGGGGGACTTTAAATAAACTTTATTTTTTTAAACAGCAGGGGGCAGGATCAGCACTGATCCGGCTCCCTGCACTTCACACAGAACCCGGAAGTGCAGGGAGCCGGAAGGTAAGTATACAGAGCACATGTGCTCGCTCTGACTTGCGGTCAGAGCGAGCACATGTGCTGGGTAGCCTGACCGGGTGCTCCCGGTATGCCTCTAATGCAGAGGCATACCGGGAGCACCATTAACCCCGCGATCGCCGCGATAGCGGCGATCCGGGGTTAATTTTACCGCGTGACGGACGAGGTCCGTCACCCGTCGTTAAGGGTCTCCCCTCTGTGACGGACCTCGTCCGTCACCCGTCCTGAAGGGGTTAATGAACAAGGTCAATTTTTTGGAAATGTTCTACTCCTGTCACCCTAGTAATTCACATTTTGTCAATATCACCATTGGATAGATTGGTTGCTTCATCTAAGTGCTGCTTCTGTGTATGTGATTGGAGATATTCTGGAGAGTTTTACAGAAGCTTCAACTGACTAAGAGTTTGTTAAGAGTTTTCTTTTCTACTGTTACAGGTAAGATTCATCTGTAGGAAAAGGTTACTGATTGCACAAGGTTTGAATTCCTGTTGGTAATTATAAGGCATTTGATTTGATTAGCTAAATACTTGCTATTGATTGCTAGTTAATTAGCAATTGTTTGCAAATAAGCATAGGCCTACCCAGGTGTTAAACATTCCTAGTGGGTGGTGATTTTAGGAGTTATATAAGGGTTGTTGTCATAAGCTTGGCTAATATAGCTTGGTTGCTTCATCTAAGTGCTGCTTCTAAGTGGGTGGTTGGAGATATTCTGGAGAGTGCTACTTCTAAGTGTGTGGTTGGAGATATTCTGGAGAGTGCTACTTCTAAGTGTGTGGTTGGAGATATTCTGGAGATAAACTGGAATTAATTTGAGGTATTCAGGAGGATTCAAATGTAAGATTTGTTTGATTTAAATTATTCACCTCATTGAAATGGCAGACTTAGTTCAGTGTGTGATAAAGTGAAGGCAGATAGGCCTTTTAACCCCAGGGGGAGGATGTGTAGTTTGTGTGTCGCACAACACAAAGCATTGTTTAGTTATGGGCCCCTGGGGTGGAGCATTTGGAGAGAAGGGTGGGCCAATGCTCCACTCCACAGTTTAGTGGTTTTCTGGGGAGACATGGAATCAGGCCAGGGTTTTTTGGATCGTCTCCAACCCACTGCTCAGCTGCAGTTAATGAGCTGTTGCAGTGGGAATAAACTCCAACCTGCTAGGCAGGTTGTAACGGACCGTTTTGCACACAAGGGGTAAAAACCGTTTAGGCGATCGGCCCCCTTTCCAGAGATCCAGGCACAGCTACTGCAGAACACCAAAACTCACGAACTGGATACAAAATAGCACTCCAACTCCCGAACTGGAACCTCCCAAATAGCTGCTAGCAGACGAACAGGAAAAGCAGACGAACAGCTTACACTCCTGGCAATCAGTCTCTAACAGCATACAGTGAATCCCCTCAAGAACGAGACAAGGCTCCGTGTTGAGGGTCAAGCAGTGGTCTGAGGTGCTGGCACACCCAGCCTGGTTTTTATTACAGTGTTTCAAATACAGGACCACCTACAGGGAGGGATAAAACAACCAATCATATCACAGTTACATCCCACATATTCCCTCCCCTTATCCTGAGAGGAAACTCAATTATACAAACAGTTAAAACATACTTTCTACCCAACTTTCATAACTCTAAAACCATACATCACATTCACATAAAATTACATATGCACAATCAATCCATTCAGGGGAACAACATATTCAAAAATGGCACAAATCAGACAAGGGGTTCAAAAGTTAGTAAAAAAGTCCTTTGTGACTAAATGAAGCATGGCTTTCTGGCCCAAACCAGTTTCAGAGTTTTCTATCCTGGAGATAAGTAATTCAATTATCTCCCAGGACAGACACAAGACTCCATTAAGCACATGGTTGCAAAGAGACACAAAACACTTTAAAATACATAAAGTCACATTTATACATAAAACACAGACATTTCACATATCCCCAGATAGCTCAGGTCTGAGCGCACATTATTAAGTGAATGGCGCTCGGACCACACAAATACAGTTTAATCACCATGGAGCCAAAGTCTTTATAGTCAGTTTCATACGAATGGGCTCCATGGGATTCCCATCTGGGGTATAACACATTCAAACAAATCTACTGAAACCCAGGCAGAAAAGCACAAATACAGCTTTTCTGCAGGCAAAAATAAAGTCTTTTAAAAGGGGGCCATAGTCCAAAGGCAGCAGGCGAGCAACCAGGCTTCTCCAATGCAATGTGGCGAGATTGGTCTCGTCACACAGGTAAAGGAGAGGGATTGCTGGCTTCCTCCCAGGAAGCAGGTAGGAGAGAGAGACTGTTCTCTCCAGATAGAGTCAAGGAGACTAGGCACTTGGAGTGCAGAAAGGAAGCAGTCAGGGCAAGGCTGGCTTGGTGCACTGGGAGTGCAGAAAGGAAGCAGTCAGGGCAAAGCTGGCTTGGAGCACTGGGAGTGCAGAAAGGAAAGCAGTCAGGGCAAGGCTGGCTTGGAGCACTGGGAGTGCAGAAAGGAAAGCAGTCAGGGCAAGGCTGGCTTGGAGCACTGGGAGTGCAGAAAGGAGAGCAACAGGCTAGCTAGCAGAGTGTTGCTCTCTAATAAGGTTGGTGCAATATTGTTTTGTTTAGTTTAACCCTGAGAGATAGGGAACCTAATGTCAGTTAGTGCTCAGACGAGCTAGGTTTTTGTTTATAGGGTTTTCTGTTACATTTGTTTTCATTTACTGCTGTATCCTGTGTGAACTTACAAATAAAGTGCCTGGAGTATATGCAATAACAAGGACTGTGCATGTTTTTGCCCTAGAGGACCGTGCTACCTGCAAACAAGGATCACAAGTGTAATAGTTGTTATGCATTTGTTTCACATTCCACTTTTTGGAGGTTTGGTTGTTGTCCAATCTGTAGACAGTTCTCTATCTTGCGGCAGGAGATTGTATTTTTGAAGTCTGAGATTTGTAAATTATCTGGTAAACAAACTCAGGCTGGAACTGCTGCAAAGCCACTGCCGCAGAGACGTCCTAGGAATGGCAGATGGATTACTGTAGGATCTGGTAGACTTAGAGTTGTGAATAAAAGGCATATAGCACAGTCTGTTACTCTACATAACTCATTTTCTGCACTCTCAGAGTGTAGTGGTGTTATGGAGACAGGCTCAGGCACTGAGGGTAGTGATGTTGTGGAGACAGACTCAGGCACTGAGGGTAGTGATGTTGTGGAGACAGGCTCAGGCACTGAGGGTAGTGATGTTGTGGAGACAGACTCAGGCACTGAGGGTAGTGATGTTGTGGAGACAGGCTCAGGCACTGAGGGTAGTGATGTTGTGGAGACAGACTCAGGCACTGAGGGTAGTGATGTTGTGGAGACAGGCTCAGGCACTGAGGGTAGTGATGTTGTGGAGACAGACTCAGGCACTGAGGGTAGTGATGTTGTGGAGACAGACTCAGGCACTGAGGGTAGTGGTGTTGTGGAGACAGACTCAGGCACTGAGGGTAGTGGTGGTGTTGTGGAGACAGGCTTGAAGACTCTGGTGAGGCCTAATAGAAAGCAGTTGTTGTTGGGGGATTTTGTCATAAGAGGTGTGGAGATGGACAATAGTGGTCTTGTGAGATGTCTTCCCGGAGCTACTGCTCACAGAGACAGGAGAAGTATTTGTAATATTGTTAAGCGAGCAAAGCAGGAAGGGGAATTGGATGTACTTGTCCATCTAGGGACAAATGACTTGGCTTGCAATGAGGTTTCAGAGGTTAAGGAAGGTTTTAGTGTTTTTGCCAATGATATACGGCAGGTTGCTTCCACACTGTCATTCTCTGAAGTTCTGCCTGTGCAGAACACTCAGAACGACAGGCGGATGCATATTAGGGACTTTAACTTGTGGCTTAGTGAATGGTGTCTGGACCATGAATTTGGCTTTATTTCTCATGGTAGCTCTGTTTGGAATGGAAATAAACTGTACAAAAAAGATGGTTTGCATCTTTTTTCAAAAGGGAACAAATGTTCTCAGTGAGCAGTTCAGAGGTTTTGCTAGGATGTATTTAAACTTGGAGGGGGGAGCAAAAGGGTGATAAAACATCAACCCAATTGCCCCCAAAACAAGGACAGAAGGTGCCTTTAGCAAGTGTGTTAAAAAGGGATAAGCTTAGAGTCATGTCTACAAATGCTCGCAGTTTAGGGAATAAGATCCGTGAACTTGTGGCAATAATGGCAACTGATAATGAGAAAAATGACTGGGACATAGCAATACCAGGGTACTCTTTATATAGAAAAGACAGGGAAGGCAAGAAAGGGGGAGGGGTGGCCCTGTATGTGAAGGATAGCATAAAATCTAGCCTAATAAAAGTTAGTGAGGTGAACATAGAGTCCGTTTGGGTTACGTTAGAATTTGGTAATCACACAGTAACTCGTGTAGGTGTTTATAGGCCCCCAGGACAAATAGAAGAGTTAGATAATCAACTAGTTGAGGAAATAGCTAAAATGACAACGAAGGGGGAAGTTATCATCATGGGTGACTTTAATCTTTCTGATGTGAATTGGAAAACAAAATTAGCTGCTTGTGCCAGGAGAACACATATTCTAAACTCCTTACTGGGATTGCCTCTAAAACAAGTCGTTGAGGAGCCAACTCGTAAGAAGACCATACTAGATTTAGTGTTAACAAATGGAGATTTGGTATCAGATATTACTGTAGGTGAAAGTTTAGGATCCAGTGATCATCAGTCAGTGTGGTTTAATATAAGAACAGTGACTGTGTCACACCACACAAAAACCAAAGTTTTAGACTTTAGAAAAACAGACTTTTCTAAAATTAGAATATGTGTAAAGGAGTCATTATCAGACTGGAGCAATTTAAATGGAGTCCAAGAGAAATGGGATTATTTAAAAGTTGCACTGCTGAAGGATACAGAAAATTGCATTAGGCTTGTCAGTAAAAGCAAAAAATTCAAGAAACTACTATGGTACTGCGCAGATGTGGCCAAAATAGTAAAAAACTAAAAGTTAGCATTTAGTAATTATAAAAAAGAAAACAGAGTGGGGAAGACAGAATGCTCTATAAGATTAGGCAGAAAGAGGCTAAGCAAGTTATAAGAGCTTTTAGATACATAAATGAGAAAAGGAATGTAAAACAAGGATTAGTTAGATTAAAAGCAAAAGAAGGAAGATATGTAGAAGAGGATAAAGGTCTAGCTGACTGCCTCAATGAATATTTTTGTTCAGTATTCAGTACAGATGAAAATGAAGGAAAAGGACCTCAGTTAGGAAAAAGGACAAATGAGCCTATTATTACATGTGAGTTTACAGAGGAAGAGGTTTTATTTCAACTGTCAAAAGTAAAGACAAATAAGTAAATGGGACCGATGGAATACACCCAAAGTTATTAAAAGAGCTTAGTGGTGTACTAGCAAAACCATTAACAGATTTATTTAACCAATCATTGTTAACAGGAGTAGTCCCAGAAGACTGGAAGTTAGCAAATGTCGTGTCCATTCACAAGAAAGGTAGTAGGGGGGAGTTTAAAAATAATATCAGGAAGTATTACTTACTGAGAGGGTAGTGGATGCATGGAATAGCCTTCCAGCTGAAGTGGTAGAGGTTAACACAGTAAAGGAGTTTAAGCATGCGTGGCATAGGCATAAGGCTATCCTAACTATAAGATAAAGCCGGGGACTAATGAAAGTATTTAGAAAATTGGGCAGACTAGATGGGCCGAATGGTTCTTATCTGCCGTCACATTCTATGTTTCTATGTTTCTATCATAAATCTCCTAAAATAGACAACCATGGTGGCAGGTGAACTAGTGTAGCACCATAGCATGCCTCCATTTGTTCTGATTCTGAGTTGGAGTTTTATCTGAGTCGGTGATTCAGTACTGGTCTATCAAACCTTAACCTTTCCATTACACACTATCTCGCACAAATTACGGGTATGTAACTTCTTTGTATCAAAATGCCTTTTTGAGTTTTTATCTTGTATCAGTGATTGTTATTTTAACTATATTTTCTGGCTACTTCTCAAGCAATCGATTGTCTGATTTTAAAAATTCACAAGATTAATTTTTTTGCAAATCACATATTAAGCTTTAATTAAATAATTAAATATGAATTATTCAAATAACATGTCATACTCGCACCTCTGTTTGGCTTACAGGCTTTGTGTAATGTTTGTTATATACTATATATACAATATTCAGGGAGTATTTAATGTTTTATAGGGATAGATAGATAGATAGATAGATAGGTAGATAGATAGATAGATAGAAGATAGACGTCCTTGAAAAAATTTTAATCAAAGGAAATTTCTTTAAAATCAAGAAAATATCCAATAAATAAATATTATTTTATCATATTAAATACCTAAATACAAAGCATCTGTATGTCTGTAGGTAAAGAGCATTATTATCTTAGCCTTTACAGTAAGAAAAACTAGAAGTGTAGAAGTCTATGAACATTTCAGTTTACGTTAGATATGAGGTAGGGAGCTTAACAAAGTAAACATTAATATACATGTAAATAATAATAATAATAAAAGCTTATTTATCCAAGCACATAAAACCCAAACATATACACAAATAAAAAAAACACTTACATGCTGTCAAAACTGTTAGACTGGTTAACACCATGATCACTGCTGCCTTCATGTAGATATTAATTGTCTCCCAAAGTTAGAAAGCCTAGGAATCTTCTACAGTAGAAGACTGAACGATCAGTGTGTGATGAAGCTTTGTTACTTATTAAGAAAGTGTTACCTAGAACAATGTGCACAGGCATAGGCTTATTAAGCCTGGTGAGTTGTTTGTTCCAATAAAAATCTGAACTTGTATGTGAAATCTTGTTAATTACAGGTTACCGGATAAGAGAGGAATCAATGCCATATTTAAACAGTTATTGGGACAGCTAGATTAAACTTATTATGCAAATCATTGACATGGGAAAACCCACTGCAGACCTTGTCACCAAGAACAGAAAGTCACATACATGCTGGAGTCGAGACAGTGATACATTGGGGGGATGACAAGATTTTACATTGCCTCCTATATTTAAACATTGTAAGCTCATTCTGCATCTGACCGCCACTGTAAAATTATAAAACACTCTTCCAGTTTGGCTTTTTCCTTCACAAAAGAAAACTTCTTTGTAACAAATGGAGGAGCCTAACCTGCTTTATGGGGACATTTGCAGGCATCAGTTCGGGACTTTTTAAGCATTCCCCATACGAATGCTAACTACCGAACACCAGGACACCCTGCTTCCTAATTATAGATCATTTACCTCCCTGATTCACAAGTGCTTTCGTATAGATAAACTCACGAAAGCTGTGCGAAGTGCCTGGGTGGCCGCCATTTCGGGACTTACACGTGTTCGCGGCCATCTTAACTCCCGAACAGCGGTGTTTTGCCATCGAGTGTCTGGAACTAAAATTGGACACTCGAGTAGTCGAACACCGCTGAGAGCTCCATAGCACCGGGAAATCGTGCTACAACTACCGAACGACAGGCCGATCGGTAGAAAGACTTAATAGCCTATGGGGATTCCAGTGAACGTTGGGTTACGCATGGATGGCAAGCCGTTCAGGACATTTTACGCACGAATCAAGACCCAAATTTTCATGCTCCATATCTCCCGAATGGCTGAACCGAATGGGCTGAATTTTGACTATGTTGGTCCCCCAGAATAGGGCTATCTGGAGACACCGGATTTATGCCTGTACCCCAAGTATTTGGGGTACATCCGAACTTTGGGGAAAAATGTGTTCTTGTTAATTATGTTATTAGCTTATCTGAGGGGAGGAGATGTGTGGGATGTACCTTATGTTTTATTGGTTGTTCTTCTTGACCCTTCAAAACATAGCCTTGTCTCGTTCTTGGAAGGGGATTCTGCAGCATAATCACTTAGCTCTTTTCAGAGCTCTACCTGACTCCTGCCTTAGATCCAGTGGATGGGAATAAGCGACTCCATTACTTTACAGTGACTTGCCGAGAAGAAAAGGACGTCTCCATTGGCTGATACCCTCTCTCTACCTGGGTAGCCGTTACATACTTCAACACGGGCAACGTCTATAAACGGTACATATTTCACTAGGAAGACCAGATTAAATTCTGACAATTATCTGGCATCGGATTATAACTCATCTGATACAGATAATGAAAATTTGGGAACAACCTCACTGCCCTAGCCACAGACTCCCATTTTACAAGCTTCTAATAACAACCGCGGTATACTAATAAAGGTAGAAATTTTTTCAATGACTGGCACCCACGAGGGGATTCGAAACCCAAGAAACTGTTATCAAACACAGAATCCAGGGGGACGTGGAAGGGGAACAGGGAAAAGGAGACGGTATTCGTTTCTGAATGGCAATCCACAGACAGTACTCCACTTAGAGTGATCAATCTATCTAATTGAATTTTATAGGAAAGTCATTCAAAACTCTTAGAGAAAGGCTTATTGTTTGTATCTGTCCCTGTGTTTGATAGATTCACATTGGTCAAGGACCTCCATCTTTTTGTTTGAAAATTAGCCTTACACACATTTCACACCATGGTCTATGAGACTCTGCTCGTTCCTGATTCTCTTCCTACTTCTCCCAGCGCTCTTTCTGTGTTTCACTGCACAACCCTTCTCTGTTGGTGTTCCCCAAGGTTCTGTCCTTGGCCTCCTACTGTTATCGATCTATACTGCATCACCTGGTAAACTCATCAGCTCTATTTGCAAATACACAGGTAGAAGAGTGTAAGAGACCTTATGGTGCTCAGAAACAACTAAGTGGAATCTCCAAAACCAATTCCAGAAAAATATTACAAAAATACATACATTAGGTGGAGCACTAAATGTTCAACTAGGACATGGGTCTGTAGAAAGATCCATAGATTTGTCAAGCCAACAGAACACTTGAAGCTCTTCAGACATTGATGAGGCAGATATCACTCAGTATTAGCCTCAGTGGAATGCAGTGATGTGTTGATGAATTTCCCTTACTTCTTGTTTCTACATTAAGATTTCTGCTTTACGCTAAATAAAGTTTCTCCATCTTCTTTTTTATCTCTATACAATATTGCAAAAGTTTTAAATACTAAAATGGTACCATGAAATGTTAGTTATAGCATGATCTGTTTCTGTCACGATTACAGTATGATCCAGCATGCAGAATTATGTTGCACACTATGACTATAGGTAATGTGTACCGTACCTTAGAATGGCCGGACTTAATGTACCAAAGAATAGTCAATATACTTGCCGAGGTCAAGAACACAGAATGAGAAACAACAAAGAGAAAAGAGAAAAGCCAAAAGTCAAGGATACCAGAAATCAGGGAAGTCGAAAGTCTAATACCAAAACAAGCTAGATCAGGAATGCACTCTCAGATAACCAACTATTGGAAACCACGACAGCGCACTGACTAAAAGGCAATTTGGGTTTAAATAACCCTCTTGAGGCTGTAATTGGCTGTCTCTGGCCTCTGACACCAAAACGTGTGTGCGCGTCTATGACGTCATGTCGCACACACGATGGTGCCATCAAGGTAAGTTTACTATTAAAACTGGAACTGCAGCATTCCCCTAATTCCCGTACTTGCTGGGGATCGTAACGGAAGGAGATCGGGCAGCGTTTTGCCGCGACCAAGGTAAGTATACAACATCTCTGTCGGCGTGGCTGCTTAGTTAATGTGCGGCCACGCTGGCAGAAGAGCCTGGAGCTGGGAGCCGGGAGCCGGGACAGTTTCGGCTCTTTTAAGGTTAGTCTTTTTTGTATACATCTTTAAATATGGAGATAACTGCTTGACAAAAAAAATTATAGATATTAGAAAGGCCTAAAAAATATAGGCAGAAAATAGAAATAGACAGAGCATATGGATCATCAAGAGAAAACAAATATTATCGTGATCTTTTGACTCTAATAATGATCATTTGGTCAAGGAAAGAGTTTCACCTACCAAACCTCTACATATAATACAAAGGAACAGTTGAAGTAAAAAACAGAATCAATGATAAATGATTCCCTTTTTTATCATTTACTATAAACGTTCACCAGTATAATAGACATAGTTATTAATAACAACAGTGAGTAGTTTAACCCCTTAAGGACCAAACTTCTGGAATAAAAGGGAATCATGACATGTCACACATGTCATGTGTCCTTAAGGGGTTAAACAACAATAATTGTAGATACTGTATAAAATACGGTTGGAAACAGAATGCGTATAAATAGCAAAAATCCAATAGAAATGTAAGGGATGAAACTATACACATCTGACAAAAGAAAAGTTAAATCACAATGGTCATTCCAAAAAAAAATAAAATAAAGTAGAATGTTTCTAACTAAGAAATAAAAGGGGGGGGAAATAAAAAATAAGGAAAAACATAAAAATAAAATACCTCTATATAGGCATGTTTACATGGGCAGGGGTGGAGGGGGCAGGGTATTGAGATGGTATGTGTAAACCAGGCAAAAAAAAATGTATAATGGGCAAGAATATCTCTGTCGGAAGAGATGATGGTAGACTTTAAACACCAAGGTTAGTTAGTTAGTTAGATGGAGGTATTCCTATGTAGTTATCAGAAGAAGATAAAACTAACTCATTGATTGAACCTATCTCCCAATCATTATCGATTTAATCTCAGACTTTTAGAACACAAACCTTGGGATAAGACCTTCAGCAGCTTTAATTAGATAGGTCTTGTTTTATTTTGACATAGCTATCAAGAGAGAATGTAGTAGATATACATCAGGTAAAAAGGGTTTGTGCGCATCAAACAATTAGTTTTTTTTCAAATGGTTGAATGAGAGGACAGTGCCATCAAATGGTGGGTGAACCACATGGGACATTTGTGACTCAAAGTATAGGGATAAGATTTTACCTCACAATTTCAGATTGGCAGGGAGCTTGATCTGATGTTTGGGCAGAGTGAGGGGTCCATTCTTCAGACCTAAAAGGTTTTTTAAGTGATAATTATATATATTTTAGAGAGAGCAAATAATTACTGATTACTGATCTGTATAAATATGTATTCATACCACTGTCCATGTTCACTGATCCAATATGTTTGTACGTGTTTGACATTATACTCTTGCACATGACAAACATATTGTATTGTCATACTTGAAAAGTTGACCAATACCCATTAGATTATTTTCCCATAGCCGATTACGCAAATGATTGTGGATAGAAATCCATAAAGTGACTACATTAACCAGCCACAACATTAAAACCACTGACAGGCGAAGTGAATAACATTGATTACATTGTTACAAATATTACCATTCATCAATTCCTTCCTGATTCACTGCAAAATTTGGAGCCCGTAATTTATGGGCTCCAAATCAAAGTATGAAAGTAGAGGATTAACATTTGGTTAATCCCCTGCTTTCATATTGCATCAAACATACTGCACCAAATTTTCTCTCTTTTTTTCCCACTTTTATCCTTTGTATTATCAAGAGAGCACTATTTTGTGTTTCTATCCTCTTGTTTTTATATATCACCAACTATTTGAATACCGGCCTACTGCCATTGGTAAGGAGATATACCTTACTACCACTGGAGACCCCCTTTTGAGGACATCCCAGGACCAACTACATATAAGATAGGCGGGGATTGTACCGTCCAGGCGCACATATCTGGAGCTGAGTATAGGCTCCAGAAAATTGTGAGTGCAATTCCTTTTCCATCACTTAAGTTTTCAACATACTACACTATATCCGTGTCTTTTTCCTTCCCTCCTCCATATCGCTCTGAGCGTGGGAATTCCATCACAGGCGCTGCTCCCTGATTCTACTATTTACATCCATCGTACCACCAGAAAAGAAGAGACTCTGGTTTTTGGGAAGTTTCAGCAGCCACATACTATAATTATAAGTACTGATATTCCACCTAACCCTCTATAGAACTTATGGATACCTTACTTAATATTGCACTATTATTGTTTTTACTGTGTTTGCATTTTAGACTGTTCTATGCTGCTGGTGTATTTAGGGTAAATGTTTTTTTGTTTGCACTTATTAGCGCTTCTCTCATACTTTTTGTTTCCTTTTTGTACTCCGCTATGCTGCGGTGTTTTTAGGGGTAAGTGTTATCAGCACTTCTCTCGTTTTTGGTGGGGCTTATCACCTAAACTGTGAGTATTTTTTTAATATAAAATGTAAAGGGTTTGACATGTTAGACCGTATACATTTCCTGCATCTTTACACATTCTACTATATAGATGTATAGGTATAACTTTACATTTTTTTTGCTCCCTGTCATGTATATATTTAATATTCTAAATTAAACAAAAATCTGCTTTTTTTGGACCATTGTTATATATTTAGTTTGCACCTTTTTGTCATTAACCATCTATATGTATGATTTAGATGTTCGCACTCTTCTTTTAAAATCTCAATGACTGGGTCCCGTTTTTCAATTTGGTACATCATGTAAACAGTAAACACTTTTGACAGCAGTACCCTTAATGATTCCATAATATTTGGAGGTTATCTTCTGCCTTGTCATAAATACATTATTCATCTTCAAATGTAAAACTTATCTCATAAGATATCATCTTAAACATTCAGACATTTTTGACAGTGGGTATCTTTGACCCTCTAGAGACTTACAGACTTCAAATGTGGTTTCATACAATTTTTTTATCTCCACGTTCTAATATCATAGCTATGCAACTCACACTGGAAGAGGAAAACTGTCGATTTGGCACTAATTGCTTTTATAAAGACTATTTAAAGGTGAAAAGTGTTTTGGCTATACTTTGTACCTTTTTATGACTTTGTTTTATAATAATATTAATAAATAATTTATTAGTATATGAGTGTAAGAACTTAGATAGAGTCTGTAAAGGAGGGACAGTTTTGCCCTGTAGAAATTACTGTTTCATGCTGCTGAGCCTGCAAAGAAAGAAAGAAAATGATGTCTTGGTTTCAAGAAAACACTTTAGCAAAACACAATCTGTATATATGTATCCATTATCTATATGACATTTTATTTATGGTACTTTGATTGAGATTGCACTGTTAGTTTGATGCATTAAATTTTTTTTGCATGGTTCACTAATTGAAGTATTCACTTATTGACGTATTCACTAATTAAAGTTTTTATTGCACTTTATATTTTTTGTATGCACTTTTGATCATGCATTTTTGGAAATAAACACTCTACTCATTGGCCTTGATTTATATATTTTTTTGAATAAGCTTTTCAAACGATCACGGTGTGTGAGGGAAACTTTTGTAATGATTTATCTACTGATGTATTAAATTAAAGTCTATGGGAACTTTTGTAAATAAAATAATTAAATTGAGGCCCTTGTTGGTCATTTGAGTGCTGCAAGTAGGAACTTTTTGAGGAGTTTGATAGAATATTGAACAATATCAGGGTTATTAGGTAAAGTTCAAATGGCCCCTTACCAAATGGGGCAAAACCACTCACTGGTGTACAGAGAGTTTATAAATCGAATCTTTTCATTACCATCCCAATGGAATGGTGACCTAGAAAAGTCACCATCCCATGGGGTTTGGAATATTTGGAGTAAGGGGGGGATAGAGGGTGTCAAAGTTTACCCTATGCAAACTCCAATGGGCATTCGGGTTGGGGCTACTCAAAACATTCATAAGGGTATTCGTAAGGGAGGATCTAATGTACCCCCTTGCGTTCCCCACCAATGGGTGATGGATGTGAGCTCTAACATTAATAATAAAGAGGGAGAATCTAGTGCATGCTCCCACCAACCCATGGGTGACTAGTGGAGCCCTAATTTTAATTATAAAGGGACCTAGTATCCTCCTTCTGGTAGGGCCCCTAAATAATAATAAAATATTTGGACAATGGCAATCCCAATCTCCTAGCCACAATTTTTTGCTTGATGTATTTGATCATAGCCAATAATGAAAGGGATGGGCCAAATTGTTTGCTGTTGAGTCGATATATGACTACATATTATGACATGACTACATATTATACTGCACTGAAGATATGTGTAATCTTTCTCATTATCATGACTCACTCTCCACGTGTCATGTAAATCTAATGAAAAAAGATACCTAGAACATCTATCTTCTATATCTATCTAAATTACATTTTCACACCTTTCAGACAAAGGGTCATTCTCTCTTACTATATGTAATTCAGGATCCAAAACAACATCAGTCTCCCTTCACTCAAAACTCTTTTCATAATAATTTAAAAAAACTTTAAGTTAGTCTGTATTTGGAACATAAACATTGGTTACTATTTATTCCCATCTGTTTATTTTTCCAATCCAAATTAAAAACCTACCCTCAGGATCATTAGCAGCTTTAATAGAATGGCACGCCACATTTCTATTGAACAAATTAGAGACAACCCCTTCATTTAGACTAAAAAGTAGGCTCAAACTGCATAGGAAAATGCCTCATTATCAAGCCTGAGATCATGCCTTTTTAAAGTGTGTCTGTTGAACATATACCATGTCTGTTTTAAAGGTCCTCATCTCCTTAAACAGGAGGCGTCTCTTGTGGGGTGTGTTCAGTCTTCTCACGTTGAACGATACAAATTTCACCATCATTACGCTACTTGAATAACCACGAAAAACCACAGAGAGAACCAGAACACAAAACCTACATGAGAGACCACTTCCTCTTTCAAAAAAGATAAAAGTAAAACAAAAATATGCAGCACAAAACATATCCCGCATTGGCAACATTGCATGACAGATTCAAGTTAGTATAAATTTAAGAATGGAAAATATAAAAAAAACTATAAAAATTTACAAAAAACAATGTCTTACATAAATACAGTAAGAAAATAAAGCAGCAATAATAGTCAAAGTGTATAAAAAACACACACAAATCAAATCGAACTTTGGTCAGTTGTCAACAGAACAGGAACCTGGTATATTTAATAAAGCAATATGAAATCAGCCAGTACATCTTTAATCAACTCAAATAGGAAGAAAATAACTGGAAAGTAACGTAACTGGAATAGGACTCAAATGGACAATGTTACTTTAAATATATGAAATTTTAATTCCCAAGTACATTCCGTTGCCTCAATTTCTTTGGAGTTCTTGGAGGTGAAGGATAATCTGCTGTAAGGCTTCCAAGAAAGTCATCATCTTCTTCCTGAGAATTAATGATGTAGTTTTGGCCGTCATGTCTGAACAAAATTTTCATTGTCACGTCTTTTTGCAATTTTATCAATTGGGCTCCGAAAATAGTGCAAATGTCATTGTGGTTTTGCTGGAGAGAAACACACAGTGATGGTAAAGTCACCAAAGGGCCCTCCATAACGGTAGGAGTGTCAGGGATGGTAGGGGTCATCATGATTGAGTAAGATGTTAGGATATAGATTATGCAGGAATAAAGGGAATTTTAGCCATTTTTGTTGCAGAAAATTTTATTTTTTGCTCAGGTCTCCTCAGAGCTTTCCTACAAAGCTGCTATCTCAAATGTCCTTTTTCTTTGACATACAGGAAGACTGAGCCTATAGGCGGACCCTAACATTGTGGGAGCGGTTACCGGCCCCTTTCTCTGGGTTGATACTGCTTGGTTTAGTACAGAACCATCTACTTCCAGGTCAAAGGTCATCAACACTAACAACCTAAACTCCAAACAAACTGGTCTTGGCCTTGTGCGGCCTACACTATTATTCATTTTACTTGAGTAAAAAACAAAGCTCGTGGGGCACTGCCTTCTCAGACTCCGACGTGTCTTTTCCTGTTACTGTTTGCGCTGACATTCACCACGTATTCTGCCCACATTTGGCCTTTTACTAATTAGGGTGACATTTGCAGTTCAGTTCAAACTCGACCCTTTGAATCCGACAATTACACTACTAATGCAAATTCAGCTTATTTCAATCCTATGAAGCATCACAGTGATATCTTAAATCGGTTCATGTATTCTGCTTACTGCATTTAGTTCTCATTCAGCCATATCATATTTTATCAAATACAATTCACTCAGTCACATTACATTTTAATGTACAATATATGCTATGCCATATTCAGTTTTTCATATTTGCAGCTTATTATTGTCGGCCCGACCGGCCTCGATTATACTTGTCAGTATTTGTTACTTATGTTCAACTTTTCCAGCCTCAGTATCTTTAAGCACTATTTATGTCTGCCCTCTGGGTATTCAAGCACTCATTGGGCCTACGTTATTTAGTAATTCTCTGGCTAGGTGTTGTGACTAGTTTACTCAAATATCCTCAACATTCATTAAACCCCATTTAACCCCTTTTATAATTTACCCATAACTTCTCATTGGTTCCTCATTTGGCCATACTGCAGCTCAAAATAATTACACTGGGCCCTTATTCAACCTATCACACATGAATGCTCATATTCAGCCCTAACTTAGCCTTCCACTTATATGATTACATACAGCCCTTTTTTTCCCCTTTCCACATATTTCCTCCATCTCAGCCCCAATCCTCCCATATTTGTGTGCATGTATAATTGTGTTTTTGACTATGGCTGCAATGTGAGGGTGGTATGGTATGGGCAATGCAAAGGTAAAGTGGCACTATATACAATATACATATACAATAAATGGGGCAACATGTATATATTATATAGAATGATGGAAAAAATTTGACTGTTTTCTTATTAGTAACCATACGCCGCCATTGTGTATAAACAATTAGCATAAATTCAAATTAAATTCGTTCATTGCAAATTAATTTTGTTTGAAAACTATGCCATAACTGCTGTCATAGAGCTCACAATGCAGTGGCACAGGGAGCCATGACACTGCAAGCCTCTGAATGTTGGATACATAGACTAGCTCTCTGTATCCAGCACTGCAAGCCCACTCTTCATTATAACTACAGCACCTTAAAAATACTGTACACAATGTAACCCTTGTGGGTGTGAGTGGGACCCTCATGTTTATGTTTCTCACAAAGTGCTCAGCTTATTGTCCATGACCACACATTAAAATAATGGCAGTCGCACAGACACGCACACACACACACACACACACACACACACACACATGCAAACGCACACACACACATATATACGATCAAACAGTCTTGTTTAGCCACCTACATTCACTGAGTGACATTTGCTTGATTCTAGTGGTCATTTTTATCTAACACCAAAACACAAAGTTACATGCCAGAAAAAATCATTTATTTTACCCTGCTGTCTACCTTATGCCTGTTACATATAATTGTGTAATTCTAATTTTGACTTATCATCATCAGACATTTTACGGATCACAATTTTTGTTCATTCACAGTTACGTATTTTAGACTACATACAATATTATCCTATTAGCTATCTTATTTTCATGACTATGAGTAATCACCAGAATTATCTCCCCCTCTCCCCTAGTCTACCTGGGGAACCATCACCACTTTTGAAATTACACTTTTGACTAAATCAGTAAAATAACCTATATTTCGTGTTACCATTTTCCATGTGATTTCTTGTTTCTGTAAAGGTTTAGGAATTGCTATTAATTTTCTGCTCACATACTGTGCAATTTAGTAGCTACCTTCTGTATGAACTCATCTTTTCACACCTGACTACAAAGTGCAACTCATTTCCATTTGACAGAAAACTGAGCCACTGACTGATCCTCTTTTCATGCAAAAAGCCATGTTAAGCTGTATCAGAAAAAAGAGATAATGTACTAAATAAAATAGTAAGAAAAAATGAAGTGGGTCTGTTGTCCAAAGCTATCTAGTAGTAGAATGTAGACTTGCACAATGTTACGTATTAGGACATGCCTTACCTTTGCCCCTATGTGGAATATTTAACTACAATATAAATTCGCAATGCCAAATGGAAAGTCTTTGATGCATCTCAGTTGACACTCCTGAGATTACAGTGATTTATTACAGCCAGATTTCAGTAGATACACCATGTTGGTAATAATTATAATGAATTACCGTTTAAGATATTTTGAGAATATACCATTGGTAAATACTAATAATATGCAATGTGCTATGCCAAAAACATGCATTTAGTATGTGCTGGATGTAGAGAATAATTAAAATTGGTGATATGCCAAGGACAAGGCGAGACCTTGAACGCTAACCCACAAACATAATAGGATTGCACAGCATGGGTACAGAGGGGCACCTGAGAAGGTATGGAAGGAATGCCATACTGTAAATTCACCAGAATTCTAGAGAGTATGCCAGGACAGAAACATGATAGGATACTATACCATACTAAAGATGCAGATGGGTTATAGAGGGTATACCATGGGTACAGGTGGATTCTAGAAGGTATGTCATGCCAGAAACGCCAGAAACATGGTATGATAACTTACGTGAAATGCAGATGTAGAGGATATAAACCACTCACAGTTTATATGTATCCATCTATATATAGTGTCTCACAGTCATTTAAAAAAAAATCATTTAATATAAAAATATATTTAAATCAAATAAATTATATACATGTTAACTAACAGAATTTTTTTTCATAAATGATAATAAAGTGACACTGGTATTCATTCAGGATAACACAACTCAGAAAGGGGCTTTTGTGTTTCACGTTACCACTAATACGGAATCAAACAATGCAAGCGTATACATGCCATAATATGCATCCCTATAAGTGTATGTTTGTAAAGTCTGGAAATGCCAACACATTTTAGTTTCTTGTAAGACTGGCTTCCTACAGGGTCTGGGTTAGTTATTAGAGCCTAATGTGTGGATTAGGAAAATATATATCCTACGGTCTTTCTCAAGATAGAAAAACATTGTCGCTTGTCATTTAGACGTTTTAGTACTAAAAGTCAGTTTGTTTAGCTAAGCATAAAGAGTAATTGTCACTTTTTGACAGCTATATTTTTATTTATCTTAACCCAGTGAACGCTATTGAAATGAACAGCTTATATCAGTAAATGTTTGCTATCTTCTACTTTTCTTTTAGGTGATTTTGTCGCTATCATCAGAATAAGCTTTGTGTGTGCATTTTTCTTGAGTCTTCTCATGATTCCTAGTTTGTATTTAGTTGTCGCACACAGAGTCATGGGAACGCATTAATTTTAACGAACTGTCAGAGAGTGCCAGAACAGCCTTGCAGTTAATGTCACAGAAAATGGAAAAATATTTTCTGTTGTGTTTTTTTTTTTTTAAGCGAATTGAAAACGAATCCTATACATCAAACAATATAATTGACAAGGTTGCACATTAATAATTTGAGTGACTTTCTTGTGTCTACCCTCCTGTGGCCATGGTTAGGAGTTCCTTGTTCTATCGCATAATGTGGTGTATCATTACTACATTTTGAATGATAGTCAGGTTTACTTTACTAATGAAAAGGCCTTCATAGAGGAAGTATCTTGGCTAATCTGGTGGATTGTCATCTCTGAGTTGTGCTTAACCTCAATGATTGAAGAAAAGGGGCAGTAGATGTCCTTGTTGACAAATCATTCTTTCAAAACCTCTGGTCTCTGTATTTTCACCTGTACAAGAATAAAGATTATGTGAAGGTTAGTGAAAAAAGTGGGCCAATAATAAAAAGAGAAAATGGGGAAAAAAGTTGAAAGAGTTTTAATAATTTAATGTATTGTACAAATTCTAAAATTCTAATATGAAAAGTCATTCCAACAGAGATGGTAAAGTACAATGCAATGACATAATGCTCATAAAAACATGCATACCTGAATGTTTGTATCTACATTCTCAAGGGCTGGTCGGAAACTCTCTTTGCCAGAGAACGAACCTTGCTTAGAATCTGCACAAAGAAGAACAATTAGTTAGACACGGTTACTAAAAGTCCTTCCCATGCCTGCACAGGGGCACAATAAAAGAGCAATCCATCCCTCTGCTAGTATGGTGACACCAACAGAAGGAGCTATGAGTCAGTCTCTACTCCTGCAGAATGATACAGTGATACAGACAGAAGGAGATATGAGTCTATCCCTGAAATAGGTTTTAGTAAAAACAGCATAAGGTTTATATATATATAGTTTTCAGTAATTTTAGAGTAATTGACTTTTATAGGCTAAAGTCATCATTTGATAGCTGGATCATGACGCTTTTAAGCTGTTTACATACCTTCTTCACCTGAGTCACTCAGGTTGGTGAAACCCCGCTGAACACTCCATTCATTGTCATTGTCTTCATCTTCATACCAAGATTTTTCATCATCTTTGAATAATGTGTGCCTAAAAATCACAAAGAGTAACAGTTATATAACTAGCCCAGCACACAATGTAAAGGTATAAATGATGCAAATCATAACAGATTACATATATATATATATATATATCAAAGCACAGACACTGAGCACACACATACACACAACATGAACAAGCAAACAACAAATTCCAAAAACAATACTTACTTTTTATGGTGTTTTCGAAACATGAAGAAACCCACAGTAAAAATAATTATGACAAGCGCTGCAATTCCCGCACCAATGCCACCGTATAATCCTGCTTTTAATATCTTTCCCTGGCACCCCTGGGAGGTATATACGTATGTTTCTGTTTTTGGACAACTGCAAAACAAAGATAGAGTAATACAAAGTTACTAAACAAACACATAACACAGAAACACAATTATAGGCACAGACAAATAACTGTTAACATATAATTCCTAAAGCCGAGAAGCATTGCGGCAAATATTAGAGAATGGATTCATTGTGTCTTTGCGTGAGACTGTATTGACATACTAACGCACCATATCTCATAAAACATAATAGAATGCTGTATCAGTAGGAAGCATTATTTTGTACACAGTGATTGTTCTATAAACCATAAAGTATACTCACAGACAATGTGCTCCTGCGACCTTTTCTAACTGGCAGGTGCCCTCATTACAACTTAAATAGCTTTTTGAATTTGGACTGCAGCGTGAAACACAGATCAGGCTATTATTAATGACCATGGGTTCAAAGTGTTTTTCAAAGCCAGACTGAACAGCTTCATTGCAGAGATCTACAAAAAGACAATACACACGCATTCCAATTATTTCTTTTTATTCTAAAATTTTACTTCCCTAGCACCGTTAGATTGATGATATATTAATATTATGGAAAGTTACCAAATAATTTATTTTTTTATATTTCCTTAATAACAATGTACAAGCACTGTAGATGATCCTAAGCTACTTTTTCTAGATATAGACATAATGTTGAGAGTATAGAATGAAAAACTCAAAACCATTTTAAAAATGTTAATGCAAATAGTCATGTGTTTTACAAGAGAGGACTTTTTTTTCACAATGGTCACAGAATATTCCTAAAAGGACAAATACTTAGATTTAAAACAATTGCACAGATAAATCTGAATATGAGAAGGAAGCAACTGTGCTAATACATATGTTTCAAGAAAATAAATTTCCAGATTTGTTGATTAAAGCTAAGAGAGAGGTTAGTATTATCCCACAATATAAGTTGCTAGAAAAGAAAGAAATAATTAAGGATAATGAATTTAATGATTTTACGTAATACCCTAGTCTTTCATTTTAATATTTCTCATTGTAAAATAAAATAAATTATTCCGAGAACTTGGCCGATTTTATAAACGGACGATAACTTGAATATATTACCTGCCTTACCTAGAATAGTTTTTAGGGGTGCATATAGTTTAAAAAGCGATTTAATAAAAACTTATTGAAGACGGAGTGAGAATGTATGTGTGGTAGAAATGATGTTACTATGAATGTAGTTTCAAGAGTTTTAAATCTAATTTAAAGGCAAGGAAGGAATATTCCGTTAGAGAAAATATATCTTGTAATTGTTATATTATAATGAATGTACACAGCCTTATGAGTTTATCCATTAAGAGTTATTGTTTGGGGAAATGTTTTTTACATTAATACACTATATGCTTTTTATTTTCAGGTTTACAAAATGTTATAATCCAAAGAATAACCTCCTATTAAAGAACTGGGCATATCCTATAAAAAAGTGCTTAACGTGAAGTAGAATAGCAGCTCTACACAAAAGTGTGGGATACCCTCTTTCCCACAAAACACAACAAACACACACCTTCTAGTGGTACAAGATAAACTTAGACCTATAGTGGAATGCTAAAATGTAAAAAAAAAAGAAGGTAAAAATGGGGTAACCCCATGTATGTACATATATCTACAGATATACAAGGGGATGTATCCAGTACATAAAAGACAAAAATACACAAATATAGTGCAAAAGGTAATTACAGGTACATAGTATATCCCTAAATGGTCAAATCATTCACATGTAGTGGAGCCTATATGTATTGGCTCCGTATGTATCACAGTCAGGGACGTATCTTACACAAGGCAAACAAGGCATCTGCCTTGGGCGGCACTTTGTAGGGGGCGGTAAAAAAAGCCACCCCGAAACGCCCAGGCAGATCCCTTGTTTGCCTCGTGTCCTGGGGGGCTCAAGAGCTGACCGGCGGGCCAATTTTGATCCCCCCTGAGGTGGGCGGCAGGCAGCGAGGGAGCATGCTCACCTGAGCTCTTCCTGCTCAGCTCCATTCGCGCTGCTTAAAGGACCACTATAGGGTCCTTTAGGTCCCCCCCACCCTCAGGGTCCCATTCTCGCTGACCTGAAGGGGGAGGAAGGGGTTAAATTCTTACCTTTCTCTAGCTCTCCTCCCTCCTCCGACTTCATCCCCCAAAATGCATCTTCAACTCCTCCCCCCCCACACAGCAGCCCTACCCCCCTACACCCACAGCACCCCTACCCCCTACCCACAGCACCCCCTACACACAGCACCCCTACCCCCAACCACAGCACCCCTACCCCCTACACACAGCACCCCTACCCACAGCACCCCTACCCCTACACAGCACCCCCTACCCACAGCACTCCCTACCCCTACACACAGCACCCCTACCCACAGCACCCCACCCACCCAGCACCCCTACCCCTACACACCACTACACATACACACACCCCCTACACACAGCACCCACACCCCCACACACAGCACCCCTACCCCCCACACAGCAACCCTACCCCCTACCCACAGCACCCCATCCCCCTACACACAGCACCCCTACCCACAGCACCCCTACCCCCTACACACAGCACCCCACCCCCACTACACACAGCACATCTACCCCCTACACACAGCACACCTACCCCCACACCCACAGCACCCCCCTACCCCCCACACACGCCACCCCCCTACCCCCCACACACAGAGATCCCCTACCCCCCACACACAGTACACCTACCCCCACACACCCACATCATTTGTTGGAGATACTAATAATATAAGCTTAATTTATATCATTATTTAAAATTTGTATAATTTAACTCTGTTGTGTTCTTATTTTAAAACAAAAGTTGTTAACTGTAGGAGTAGTTTTTTCTAAACGTAAACCTCAGTATTCAGGTTTAATTGCCATGTTGGCACTTTGAGGGAAAAAAAGTTGGCATGTATTGTGGTTTGGGCACTCGAGCTCAAAAAAGGTTTGCCATCACTGCCCTAGATGGACCTTGCACCCAGACCACTTCATTGAGCTGAAGTGGTCTGGGTGCCTAAAGTGGTCCTTTAATGAACCCGAGAGCCAGAATATGACATCAGACTGGTTCCTGGCATCACTTAGCGGAACGCAAGGGAGCTGAGCAGGAAGATTAAAGCTCCCTCGCCGCCTAATCAGCCTGTGCGCCCCCTGCCTGCCCGACCAGCAGCCCCACTGGACCGCAGGTAAGCAATCCACTCCAGATCTCCCAGGGAGGCTGGGTGGATTTCAAATAAAACGTAAAAAAAAATTTGTTGGTGTGTTGGTGGAAATGTGTGGTTGTGTCTATGAATGAATGTGTGTGTCTGTGTGTGTGTGTATGTTTGTGTCTGTAAGTGTGTATGTGTGTGCGTCTGTGAGTGAATGTGTGTGTGTGTTGGTCCGTGAGTGCATGCGTGCGTCTGTCAGTGAGTCTGACAGTGAGTGTGAGTCTGTCAGTGTTTGTCCGACAAATAGTGTGTGTCTGTCTATCAGTGTGTCAAATCAGTGAGTGTGTGTATGTCATTGTTTGTCAGTGTTTATGAGAGTGAGTGTGTATCTGTCAATGAGTGTATGCATCTATCAGTGAGTGTGCTTATGTCAGTGAGTGAGCGTCAGTGAGTGAGCATCTGTCAGTCAAAGTGCAAGCTTGACAGGAAGGGATGGGGAAAATTTTTATTGGGGGTAGGGGGTGCCCGAGCACCATCCTGCCTAGGGCAGCACAAATCCTAAATACGCCACTGATCACAGTCATGCTCTTAGGGCAGCATCACACCTCTCCTTCAATGGAATATAAACTCCCCAAAAAAAGAACAGGGCCACCAATGTGTGAAATCATCAATATAGAACAGATAAAATGTTGAGGTAGGTATTGAGCTCACCTTGTTTAGAGCCTAAGTTCCGGTGGTAGAAGACTCTTAATATACTATAGAAATTTATTAACAAAAGCAAAAAAATAATAATATTAAAACAAAGATATAAAATACTGTCCACACTTGTATAGAAAGTCCTTGCCAGCCAAAACACCTTTAACTCCTCCTGAGCTTCTTCAGTCAGCTGCAAACCAGTCCCAGGAATCCTCTATTTTTAACAGTCACATGGTCGCCTATTGTAGCAAAATGAATTTGTGGAATAAACTTTTATTACTGCTGTTCGGCTGTACACTCCCCCACTGGTTTACCGAACCAACTCGGTGTAGTCCCCTTGTTCACACTCCTTAATCACCGACCACCCCTGGCTGTTAACCACAAATGAGCAATTTGCTAAAGTGCTTCCCTATGTGGCCGCTGTTCATATAACCAAATAAACATGCTCCAAGAACTGGTGACCATTTTGCCTCCCGATTGCAGGTAGTGGTACTTGGTCTTCGAATGTGTGGAACTGTTTGTCTGCTACGCGACCCCCTGAACACCTGGGAAACTGGTACCACTGCCCATCCAACTTCTCGAACAGTTAGGAGAATGGCGTTTGGGAGGCATGTACATCTGCTCCCTAACAGCCAGGGGGAGCATTTGTCGGTATTCGTAAGAGCACCCCTGAAAGATGTCCGGTCATCGCCTTGTTTTCTATGTAACTATTTTGGGGAATCAACTCGTGGCTGATTGGTCAAAACTTAATTAGAATGGCTCAAAAAGGTTCGCCATCACTGCCTTAGAGCCAGAATTTAGGCTCTATACAAGGTGAGCTCAATATCTACCTAGACATTTGATCTGTTTGATATTGTTGATTTTACACATTGGCATTTTTTGCACTTTAGCGCTCTACTATAGGTATACGTTTACCTTATACCACTAAAACATGTGTGTTACAGAATGTTAGAATGTTATGTCCAGTATACAGCTTATAACTGTGTGTGTACCAATATTTTTATTGTTGTTTAATGTTAGTTTGCTTGTGGATTCCTAGCACTGTTGGTTGCTGCATGAAATATCACTCTACTTATTTATTATATTATTGCTCTTATATTTTGCTCTTATATAACAAAAGGCAATTTGCACAAAATACATTATTTAAAAGGTTTTACACAAGTTCTGAGAGCCATTCCTAGTCACCTTTTTAGCTGATTTATGTGAAATGTTACATTGAAAAATAGAACTAACAGTCACATACCTTGTTCACTTTTTGGACGAACCGCAGTTAATTTGCTGTTTTCTACGTCAATACACAGTTTTGCTGCAATAAAAAGAAAGTAAAAAGGTGAAGATAAACAGCACTGATGCATTTCCAAGCACCCAACGTAGAAGGGCGAGACAATTGAGTGTTATTCACTGAAGTATGAATTATCAAGAATTCAGCCTGAACAGAAAGCACATTTTTGAACTTAGGTCAAAACAGAAAAAAATTAAATTTTCTGATTCCCTTTTAATACCCTAAAATACGTATTTTAGTGGATATTTCTGTTAGTTGGAAACAAAATCTCCTGAATAAATCAATAAATATATACATATGTTTTTTAAAAGGCAATTTTTGTTTTTCATGTTATGGTCAAAAATAGTGGTGTTCAATCATGTTTGGACCAAGGCATACTTCAACAACTTTCTTTTTCTTTTCCACCTTATCAGTAGCTTAAATTGAACCTGGCATGACAGATTTAGCTTGGCAGTTTTCTAACCTTCTGCCTTGACTCATGTTTTACAATTAAGTGTTTCTTCCCTTTATACTATTAAAAGCTCATATTTTATTTTCTATCCATTGTTCCTGTCTCATGCTGAGTGCACCAAACATGTTTTCAGCTCTCCTTTATATCCCCTGTTTGGAAAGCACAATCTTGCATTCCATAACAGGTGAAAGTCTCCAACACTTTATGTTGGCTTAAAGGACCACTATAGTACCAGGAAAACATACTGGTTTTCCTGGCATTATAGTGCCCTGAGGGTGCCCCCACCCTCAGGGTCCCCCTCCCGCCGGGCTCTGGGGAGAGGAAAGGGGTTAAACTTACCTCTTTCTCCAGTGCCGGGCGGGGAGCTCTCCTCCTCCTCTCCGCCTCCGATCCTCCTCTTCGGCTGAATGCGCATGCACGGCAGGAGCTGCGCGCGCATTCAGCCAGTTCATAGGAAAGCATTTACAAAGCTTTCCTATGGACGCTGGCGTCTTCTCACTGTGATTTTCACAGTGAGAAGCACGCAAACGCCTCTAGCGGCTTTCAATGAGACAGCCACTAGAGGCTTTGGAGGCTGGATTAACCCTAATATAAACATAGCAGTTTCTCTGAAACTGCTATGTTTATTAAAAAAAAGGGTTAATCTTTGAGGGACCTGGCACCCAGACCATTAAGCTGGCACCCAGATCATTAAGCTGAAGTGGTCTGGGTGCCTAGAGTGGTCCTTTAATGGTATGTAAATAAACCTTATCTTTTCTCCCTCAGCCTCTCCATTCTCAGATTGTCTGCCCAAAGCTCCTGAAATAAATCATACTGACTTTTTGTCTGCTGCTACTGACCCTTATACACAGAGCCTCTCCCTCCTTCCTATTTCAAGTATTGCTTTCCCTCAGGGTGAACTCAAAATGGAGGCATGCCCTAAAAACAGACATTCAGAGCACAGCCTTTTTATCTCTGTGCCAATATGCACAGAAATGGAAATGGAAAGGGTTGTTTTTTCATCTCTTATTTTAGAGAAATCTGTTCAGTTCTGCTTGTACAATATATAGATGAAAGTTGTTGTTTTTTTTTTATTGCAATGAAGGGTACGCTATAGTAATTTTTTCAATGTGAAACCTTTTTTTAATTCATAGTATTAAACATAGGTAGCACTTATTTATACAGGGTTATTCACTAAATTGGAAAACTTTTGGAAATCAAAGTGAATTTCAAATTTATGGCCAAAATAGCTGATCACTTCATGATACATATACTCAAACTACGAGAGATGTGAATGTCCCCCCAGGAAAATGAATGTATCACTTTAACATGCAGTCATTTCATGGATTGTAAGGGATATTAGTAAGGTCTACTCTTTTTATACAAAAAAGGATATGCTTACTATATGATACACTAGAAAAACACACCCTCAGAGAAGTGTACCTCACACACACACTATAAAGAATGAACACAAGGACGTATATATAAAAACCCAAAGGTGATATATACAAATAGAGGGTGGTTGAGAGCAATACAACCTGAATATGGCTGAAAATGAACGTTGAATCTATAAAATAGCAAAATACAAAATATAGTGAAGTAAGTTAGGCAAAATTGGATTTGCACGTGGTAGAAAACTTACAAGAAGGGAGTAGTAATCACGCCTGTCATCCTGTCAGGGGTACTTTCCACATTGGAGACCGAATATATATGGCGAGGACTGACAATATCACTTTTTCTTCAGCTCAGGAATAAAATATCCCTTTTTCCTTCAGCTCAGGAACAAAAGAAAAAATATAGATAGTGCAGATTGTATAAAAATAACAAAATTTATTCCAAATATTGCACTTACAAGAAATCAGAAGTAAGACAGCATATCTCCATAATGAAGTAATGGCCGGGTCTCCAGGTGAAAGTAGAGAGAGATCCCAAAATGGAGGTACACAAAATTAAAAAAATATAAAATAAAATAAATAAAAATAACAAATGGACTATAATAACAGCTGTATATTAGCATAAAAAGTCCAAAAGTAGTATCCGACGCGTTTCGTCACTATGGTGACTTCCTCACTAGAAAACTTACAAGAAGGGAGTAGTAATCACGCCTGTCATCCTGTCAGTAGTATCCGACGCGTTTCGTCACTATGGTGACTTCCTCAGGGATATCCCTGAGGAAGTCACCATAGTGACGAAACGCGTTGGATACTACTTTTGGACTTTTTATGCTAATATACAGCTGTTATTATAGTCCATTTGTTATTTTTATTTATTTTATTTTATATTTTTTTAATTTTGTGTACCTCCATTTTGGGATCTCTCTCTATTTCACCTGGAGACCCGGCCATTACTTCATTATGGAGATATGCTGTCTTACTTCTGATTTCTTGTAAGTGCAATATTTGGAATAAATTTTGTTATTTTTATACAATCTGCACTATCTATATTTTTTCTTTTGTTCCTGAGCTGAAGGAAAAAGGGATATTTTATTCCTGAGCTGAAGAAAAAGTGATATTGTCAGTCCTCGCCATATATATTCGGTCTCCAATGTGGAAAGTACCCCTGACAGGATGACAGGCGTGATTACTACTCCCTTCTTGTAAGTTTTCTACCACGTGCAAATCCAATTTTGCCTAACTTACTTCACTATATTTTGTATTTTGCTATTTTATAGATTCAACGTTCATTTTCAGCCATATTCAGGTTGTATTGCTCTCAACCACCCTCTATTTGTATATATCACCTTTGGGTTTTTATATATACGTCCTTGTGTTCGTTTCTACTCTTTTTATATGCTGTCCATCAACCGCAAAATTGTATTAATGCCCAAGAATACATGGTAAATTTGACAAAGTTACATCTCATTACGTTACCCACACCTGCAACGTCTGGCTATGCAAAATACAAAGTAGCACATGCTTGTTTTCATGTTTGAATGCAGATAAATCTAAAATGTCTCATATTAGAACAAGGAACACACTCTGCATGTCCAGCAATGCACACTTTATTTACCAAATACTAGCGTTCATTTGATTCACCTGTGCAATCGATATTTCTTGAATTTTCCAAAGTTTGGTTAACTTTCTGAAGTATCTCCTCATACTGTTTAATCACAGAGTTATTTTCACTATATTCAGCCTCAACAATCACCTCGTGGTCAACATAGACAGAGCCCTGGCTGCAAGAAATAAACAAAGTCTGGTAAAATGTAAAAAATAAGGTAAAAGGATAAACCCCAAATAAATATTTACTGATATATATATATATATATGGTTGTCATTCCAAATTACAGTGTGCCAGAAGCTGTGAGGCATATCAAGGTGTTGTCGGGGATATTGTAACCAGGACTTTTTGTGACATTGGTGCAGTAAAGGCAACTTGACCATGCAGCTCATTTTGGTTCAAGTATCGTCGTATTGTGCTCCTTGAAACAACCACACCGTCTTTTTCCAGAGCACCCTGCATTTCTCATGAGGTTACCTGTGGGTTTTTCTTTGTATCCCAAGCAATTCTTCTGGCAGTTGTGACTAAAATCTTTTTTTGTCTACCTGGCCTTGGCTTGGTATCAAGAGATCCCTGAATCTTCCACTTCTTAATAAGTGATTGAACAGTTTTGACTGGCATTTGCAAGGCTTTGGATATCGTTTTATATCCTTTTTCATATTTATAAAGTTCCATTACCTTGTTACACAGATATTTTGACAGGTCTTTTCTGCTCCCCATGGCTCAGTATCTATCCTGCTCAGTGCATCCACGTAAGAGCTAACAAAATCATTGACTATGTATAAGCAGACACTAATTGCAACTTAAAAAGTCACAGGTGTGGGAAATTAACATTTAATTGCCAATTTAACCTGTGTGTGTCACCTTGTGTGTCTGTAACAAGGCTAAACATTCAGGGGTATGTAAACTTTTGATCAGGCATTTGGGTGATTTATGTTATCATTATGATTTAAAAAAGGAGCCAAACAACCATGTGATAAAAATGACTTCATATGATCAATATCATTCAATAAAATACATTTTTTTGCATGATCAGTCATATTTTTAAAATCAATGTCAAAATGTCTGCTAGGGTATTCAGACTTTTGAGCACAACTGTATATATATTGTCTGAGACAATCTAGCACACAGTGGATGTTTGCAAGATGTTAGCAGGAACACCGAGAGACAAAACCAAGTTGCTGGGATTGTGTTTAGAAGCATCTGCAAAGTAATGTGATGATCCATGTGGGATAATAAAGAACTGGTTTTAACTTTTAAAGATGGTGAGGGCTAACATAATTTATATTCTCTCTCTCTCTCTCTCTCTCTCTCTCTCTCTCTCTCTCTCTCTATATATATATATATATATATATATATATATATATATTGACAAACTGAGCCTCGTCACGTGTTCAACCTCCTGCCTCAGGACTATGGGCCATGCAAAAAGGCTCATAAAAGACCTTGTTCGTACCTTTTTGCTATTCTGTTCGGTAGATTGCATTCTAACATTGTCCCGTTTGACTACTTAACAACCGCACAAATCTGGGACCACCCTGGGAGCTTGTTAACACCCATTAACACCTTGGGACGGTTTTCACTGCAGTGTTCTAATTGTTCAACTGGGTGGCCACAATTCCTATGGACAACCACAAGGTTGTGGCCATCTTGTTCGCATAAACACAGGCAGCAGTGTTTGGACATGAATCTCATGGAACTAAAATCGGACACAGAAACTCCCGAACACCGCTGGACTTCCATCATCGCCTGCGTTCGGTTCTATACAATTTAGAAGGGCACTGTTCAGTGAAATAATTTGTCTGGATGAGGGGAACAAGCTCCAGGGTAAGGGTGGGTGGAGGACAGCGAGTCCCCAGCCAAGTTGTGGCAGGTTGTGGGGTTTACGGTGGTTATGGTCTTCCAGTGCAGTGCTTATGATGCTCGCAAGTAATAGGAATCAGTGATTGATGGAGGTACTGGGTGCCAGGCGGTCCATCACAATATATATCTCATATTAGAACAAGAAACACAGTCTACATGTCCAGCAATGCACACTTTATTTACCAAATACTTACAACCACTTGATTTATTTGTGCAATCGTTATTCCTAAAATTGTCCAAGGTTTGGTTGACTTTCTATATATATATTAGAGAGAGAGAGAGAGAGAAAGAGAGAGATTGCTGGTTTGCGGGTGGAATCCTCCATTCAAAGTGAATAGTTTCCATTTCTTGACATCCATGGTGACCAGTTCTCCTCTTCTCCAGGTCATTCAGCTGGGTACCTGATGACTGGTGAATCTTGGTCTTGCTGGGACTTCAGGACTTGTCTGACTCTCTGAAGGGACTTGCATTTTGCTATCCTCCTTGCCTCTTCCTCTTGAGTGCCATGTGTTTGTAGTACCCACAAGTATTTGTATCTCTCCATTTTGTGTTTGGCCTTCTTGTACTTGAGTTCCTTCTGTCCTCTTTTTGCCATCATCAGCCCACACTTATCTAGTCTGAATGACCTTCTGATGTCCTTGCAGTATATCCTAGGTGGATCAGTTGATCCTAGGTGGATCAGTGAGTCAATGTCCCATTCATTCTTGGCATACGGCTTGATGTCATCCATGTAGAGTAGGTGGCTGATGGTAGCTTCACTCTTGAAACTATATCTGTATCCACTGTTCTTGATAAGTGAAGGGTTTGAGGTCTATGCAGAACAGTATTTGGGGAAAGCACATCACCTTGGTATATGCCACATTTGAAGTTCTTGATGAAGGCTCGTATTGTCTTGGGGACCTTGTATAGAGCCAAGCATTCCAGTATCCATCTGTGGGGCATTGTGTCATAGGCTTTCTTATAGTCAATCCAGGCTGTACACAGATTGATACCAAGAAAGGTATGGTGGGGAAAAAAATATTAAAAAACCCTTCCACCTGAAGTCAGGTGGATAAATAAATAATGATATATACATATACACTTGGGCACTTCACACTGCTTATAAAAGGAATTGTTTCTTTTCATTTTACTAAAAGGAGAGGTAAATTGGACTATTTTGGCAGAATATTTAATTTAGCATATTTTTGCAGTTTAAGAGATACCATATAGTTTCTAAAACTCTTTATCCCATTAATATCTCTGTAAAATATGAAAAAAATATTCATATAATTAAATGTGTAAGTTTCATTATTTACCCTATTTCAGGTACCACAGAACATCCTATCCATCTTATTATTTATACATCATTGTGTTTAGGATAACCTACCTCAACTGAATGATTATCACATCTTTATATCCAGGCAGATCTTTATAGAATCCCTTCATCTGTAACAAAGATGAGGGAGAGGTGGAAGGTTATATCGTGCATCTGATGTATAGATTCCTAAACTATTCACTTACTTTGATTGATCACATTCTCACCTCTAATTTAAAATTCACTTCAAATTCTTGGTATTCTTTCGAAGTGTTGTCACTCAAGCCAATTGTAAAAGTAATGCTAGTGATTCTCAAGTTTACTGCCACAGTGGTATTAACTTTATCTGCTAGAAGAGAGATACAAGACCAGCTGTTAATTCAGGGCCAGGTTATTTTTTAATTTTCATCTCAATGTGATTTTTTTTCAATTATCTTGTTTCCAGATTAAAAAAGTTACCTTTGTATAATCAGTTTCAAAGTTCTTACTTTGGCTAATCCATCGACCCATTAACTTTAAACACTTACCACCGATCTGAACTCTGTCTACCAAGCTCTCACACAAGGGCCCATAAAACTGTTCCAGACAAATGCATTTCATTTCAGTAAAGGTACCTCCATTGCGACACACACCTAAAAATAAAAAATAAAACATGTGCTGTGAATTAAAATGTTTACAGAAGATAGCAAAATATTAAGAAAGGAATAGTGACAGAGATTTCTAATGAGAATATTTGGGAGGGATTTCGTCTGAGAATATTTGACTGCTCAGCTAATGCTTGGATAATTTAATCCACATCGAGAGGGCTCAAAAGATGAGAAACTCGGCTATGCGTAAAATGGCAGATTATCAGCATTATTCATTAAACATTGGGCTTGGTCGCAAGATCCAGTGACAAAATCCAGTGAAAATGACTAAAGGCTGACTACATTGGTAATTGTAATATTTATTAAAGCCATTTGGAGTAAAGATTCGGGCGGTCTGAAATTTTCCAACACTTTTTGAGACCTGTCATAACATGGGAAGCCTAGAATAGGGCTATCCCTGCTAGGAGCGCTCATTCTGCGATGAGACATTCATGGTTGAAGATGGATTCAGTTTTGTAGTTTGTAGTTTTATTTTTTCTGGTTTTTTTTTGTGAATTCAAAATGTTTTATTTTAATTAGTGGCATTGGGGGCTAAAGAAAAGAATAATTACAGGTTTTACATTTTTTTTGGTCCCTTTCTCACTATTATTATGGTTAAGGGGGATAAGTAGAGAATTTATATAAGAAAGTCGTTATGGGACTTTGGACCATGAATAGGAGGAACTTATTCTTCTTTGGGGGTTGGACAATAGCATGTCCAGTCTCGATACTTTGTAATTAATTAGGGCAACATGGGTGCCATCATGGATGGGGGCCATGGGAAGGGACACTAGGCCCCCCTTATTATACATATTAGGATCCCCCTCTGCCTACATGGGTGAGGGAAGGAGACACTACCCCTCTCCCCTCCTCCCCCTATTTTTTTTTTATATATTAGGGTTGATGGGTGGGGGCTAGGGGAGGCAATAGGTCCCCCCCTTAAAATTTAAAGTAGCCCCAAGGTGAGGGCACAGAATGGGGCATTCACTAGAAACTGGACAGCATTGGGTGCATTTAGCTAGTTTTTAATGTTTAGTATACATGCCCCTATCTGGATTATTGACTCTTACAGGGTTTTTAATAATAATAATTTTTTTTTAACCTTTTTAATGCCAGGCAGGCCACCTCATAAGTAACCCTTGTGCCGCTAAGGGATTTTAACGATTTGCCCACTGGCTGCTGGATCTGCCAGCAGGCATATACTGTTCATTTTTTTATTTTATTCAAGTTTGGATTTAATTTTTCTGAGTCAGGATTTGCTGCATTTTGGCCTTGATTTCAACCAATGAGTGGAGATCAGACCAGCTCAAATCCAGAGCAAATTTGGCAAGTTCAGGGCCTTAATGGCAATATCCAGACATTGATGAACCCCATAAATCCATCATGATAATGTTTTTTTTTTTTTTAAATAACAATTATTTGGTAGTGAAGGAGTTAAAGAAACCTATCTCAACCTCTTAAAAAACCCTAATTAACTCTCAACCCTATATCATCTAACCCAAATGTAATATCTAAAATATTATCCAGGCACTAAATATTACTAAAACATGTATTAGGGAAAAATATTTGTTGGGTTCTGGAGACATTTATTTATTTAACAGTTTAGATATACTTAAATGTTAGTCTTACAGTATACGTATACAGGGCCACCATTAGGGGCTAGAGCCAATACAGATGTAAGGTGCCAGGGCTATGTACATATATATAGTGAGCAAATATTATTATTATTATTAATTTTTATTTATATAGCGCCAACAAATTCTGCAGCACTTTACATATATATTCATATATGCACTTTGCATATATGTACATATATATATATATACATATATATTGCTACTCTGGGCCACAGCTGACTAGTATAGTTAAGAGTATACCGGCGAACCGCCCGAAACGCCATTGACTTCAATGGGGAGGCGAATTTTAAAACACACAGGGACTCTTTCTGGCCACAATAGGGATGGAAAAGTTGTTTCAAGGGGACTAACACCTGGACTGTGGCATGCCGGAGGGGGATCCATGGCAAAACTCCCATGGAAAATTACACGGTTGATACAGAGTCTGGTTTTAATCCATAAAGGGCAGAAATCACCTAACATTCCTAAATCACAATGAATATGGATTGACACCTGACATATGACATAGTGACACCTTGACATATGGATTGACACCTGTCCTCAGAGCCCCTGATGCACACGGACACAGAGCAGAATAGGGACTGTTCCCCCTACATCGGGTCACTTGGCAGATATGGATTGACACCTTGTTACAAACTGCTATTTGTAACGGGCCCTTTAAATGGCAAATTGCCCTGTTTCCCTGGGTTGTGGAGAAGCCTCTTTGCCAGCCTCCTCCCGCATGACTATGGCCCCTGGGAGATTATGAAAATGTATGCACTTTTATTTGGTGTGTATGGCCCTTTAAGACTGTCGGTGGGCATATTGGGGCTTATGGACTCTTTATGTGACTGGTGCTGGCCCTTTAAACACCTTTCTTGGGACATCAGGAAGATTGGGACACTGCCCCTTTAAGGCCGTGTCCCCAGACTTGTTGGGGACACGGCCCCTTTAAGACGGTGTCCCCTGTGTCCCCAGACCTGGTGCAAACCCTTTGTGCCTGCCTTGCTATTTCCCACTTGGTTCAGTAAATGGGAAATTATTTCGGCTGCAGAGACTAAGTCCCATTCGGCGATGGGACTTAGTCTTTTTTTCAGCCGTTTTTTTCAGCCTTATTTCAGCTGCAGGGACTAAGTCCCATTCGGCGATGGGACTTAGTCTTTTTTTCAGCCTGAAATAGACCGACCTCACAGCCCAAATCTATGGAACTGTTTTGGGCAGGAAAATGTGCTTGCGGTCGGTCATAAAGGGACCTCCAGCAAACTTTTTAACCCCTGGATGGATTTGGCTGATTTTTGGTTATGTTTATGTTTATGTTTTTAAGTGTGCTGATTCCAAATATGTAATTATGAAGATGGGATGTGTAGTTTTAAAGTTACAGTGTATGGCTAAAAACTGTATTTTTACTGCCTGTGTTTAATTATGTTAATCTCTTCCCAAAGGCGTCATTTAGGATTTCAAGTGGAGAGAATGTTAAAAAAATATTTTTGTTCTGAGTGTGAGAAATGCTTTTCAGCCGCTTCTAATCTTAAGCATCATTTGAGGAGCCATACAGGAGAGAAACCTTATTTGTGGTGTGTTTAGTATTGTTCTGATCAGTTTAATACCTTCCGCGTCTCCTATCAGTGGACGTGTATATGGCAGCCATTTTAGGAACCGTACACCTGGGACCCGAGCAAGGTCACCTCGTTCAACAGGCGACAACATTTGTCCCTGGAAAACTATCCTGGACATTCTGTACAATTTGTATGGATATGGCAGTGATTTCTGTAACAGGGAGATGGAAGAAGATGCTTGGTCGGTCCTCTTAATTCAAATTTGGGGCACTGCGCGGTCAAGCTAATGTGCCACCAGATAGGAGATGTTTAGTATTGTTCTGATCAGTTTAATACCTTCCGCGTCTCCTATCAGTGGTCGTGTACACGGCATTGATTTTTGTAACAGGGAGATGGAAGAAGAGGCTGGTCGGTCCTCTTACTGCAAATTTGGGGCACTGCGCGGTCAAGCTAATGTGCCACCAGATAGGAGTGGTGTGTTTAGTATTGTTCTGATCAGTTTAATACCTTCCACGTCTCCTATCAGTGGTCGTGTACACGGCATTGATTTTTGTAACAGGAGGATGGAAGAAAAGGCTTGGTCGGTCCTCTTACTGCAAATTTGGGGCACTGCGCGGTCAAGCTAATGTGACACCAGATAGGAGTGTAGTGTTTAGTACTATTTTTATCAGTTTAATACCTGTGTGTGAAATGCTTTTCAGCCGCTTCTAATCTTAAGCATCATTTGAGGAGCCATACAGGAGAGAAACCTTATTTGTAGTGTGTTTAGTATTGTTCTGATCAGTTTAATACCTTCCGCGTCTCCTATCAGTGGACGTGTATATGGCAGCCATTTTAGGAACCTTACACCTGGGACCCGAGCAAGGTCACCTCGTTCAACAGGCGACAACATTTGTCCCTGAAGAAACTATCCCTGGACATTCTGTACAGCAATTTGTATATGGATATGGCAGTGATTTCTGTAACAGGGAGATGGAAGAAGATGCTTGGTGGTCCTCTTAATTCAAATTTAAGGGCACTGTGGTCAGCTAATGTGCCACCAGATAGGAATTGAGCATGTTTAGTATTGTTCTGATGGTTTAGCTACCTTCAGC
>CAKOES020000112.1:0-53195 GCA_933207985.1 Pelobates cultripes
TGTCTCATTGACAGCCACTAGAGGCGCTTGCGTGCTTCTCACTGTGAAAATCACAGTGAGAGCACGCCAGCGTCCATAGGAAAGCATTGTAAATGCTTTCCTATGAGACCGGCTGAATGCGCGCGCAGCTCTTGCCGCGCGTGCGCATTCAGCCGGCGGGGCGTAACAGAGGAAGAGAGGAGGCAGAGAGCTCTCCGCCCAGCGCTGGAAAAAGGTACGTTTTTACCCCTTTCCCCTTTCCAGAGCCGGGCGGGAGGGGGTCCCTGAGGGTGGGGGCACCTTCAGGGCACTATAGTGCCAGGAAAACGAGTATGTTTTCCTGGCACTATAGTGGTCCTTTAACAAAGTGGTCTGGGTGCCTGGTCCAGCTAGGGTTAACCCATTTTTTTATAAACATAGTTTCAGAGAAACTGCTATGTTTATGAATGGGTTAAAGGCACTATAGTGCCCTGAGGGTGCCCCCACCCTCAGGGTCCCCCTCCTGCCCGACTCTGGAAGGGTGAAAGGGGTAAAAACTTACCTTTTTCCAGCGCTGGGCGGGGAGCTCTCCTCCTCCAATCCTCCTCTTCTCCTCCCCGTCGGCTGAATGCGCACGCGCGGCAAGAGCTGCGCGCGCACTCAGCCGGTCACATTGGAAAGCATTCATAATGCTTTCCTATGGACGCTGGCGTGCTCTCACTGTGAAAATCACAGTGAGAATCACGCAAGCACCTCTAGCGGCTGTCAGTGAGACAGCCGCTAGAGGGAATGGGGAAAGGCTTAACCCATTCATAAACATAGCAGTTTCTCTGAAACTGCTATGTTTATAAAAAAAATGGGTTAACCTTGTTGGATTAGGCACCCGGTGACCACTTCATTAAGCTGAAGTGGTCTCAAAAAGTCGAGGTCCCTTAAGTTTACTCTCTGTTCTTAGCTGCTGTCTCATTGACAGTTGCTAGAGGCGCCATGCGTTTCCTACCGTGAGAGCACGCAAGCGTCCATAGGAAAGCATTGATAATGCTTTCCTATGCGACCGGCTGAATGCGCGCGCAGCTCTTGCCGCACGTGCGCATTCAGCCGACAGGGAGGAGAGGAGGAGGATCGGAGGAGGAGAGCTCCCCGCCCAGCGCTGGAAAAAGGTAAGTTTAACCCATTTTCCCCTTTCCAGAGCTGGGCGGGAGGGGGACCCTCAGGGTGGGGGCACCCTCAGGGCACTATAGTGCCAGGAAAACGAGTATGTTTTCCTGGCACTATAGTGGTCCTTTAACATTGAAAGCTAGGAACACCTCCAGTTGCAGTCACTCAGAATGCCACCAGAGGGACTTCCGAGTTGATGGAGGCACAAAACTCCTCAATCCACTCAGATCTGCTGTCAGCAGAGCTCAGGGCAGCACTGTGTCTCCTCCCTCTGCATGCAGACACTGAACTTTCCTCATAGAGATTCATTGATTCTATTCATCTCTATGAGGAGATTTATTTATTTATTTATAAAATATTTTACCAGGAAAGATACATTGAGATTTCTCTCGTTTTCAAGTATGTCCTGGGTCCACAAATCATTGCATTGTTACATTAGGTACAGATGCTGATTGGCCAAGGCTGTGTTTGAATCATGCTGGTTCTGCCCCTGTTCTGCCTCTTTGTCAGTCTCAGCCAATCCTATGGGGAAGCACTGTGATTGGATCAGGCTATCACTTATGATGATGTCAGCAGACTGCTTGTTTTTCCTGAGTCTAACAGCATGCAGAGTTACAGCTTCAGGCTTGAATACAGTAAGATTGTTTTACTATATTTCTGGAGGCATGAGGTGCCCAGAGGGGCTAGATGGTCATGTTAACACTGTAGGGTCAGGAATACATGTAGTTGTACTGGTGACTAAAGTGTCCCTTTAAATTAGAGGGGCAAATGTTTCAATTTAATATCAGTATTACTTTACTGAGAGGGTAGTGGATGCATGGAATAGCCTTCCAGCTGAAGTGTTATAGGTTAACACAGTGAATGAGTTTAAGCGTGCGTGGGATAGGCATAAGGCTATCCTAGATATAAGATAAGGCCAGGGACTAATGAAAGTATTTAGAAAATTGGGCAGACTAGATGGGCCGAATGGTTCTTATCTGCCGTCACATCCTATGTATGCAAACTAGTAAAGTCTGCAGTGCCATACACAAGCCATGGGTGAGTATGTCATCGCCTGAGGTGTCATAGGGCGGGGGAGTCACCTTAACAGATATTGTGATGGACCATCTAGCACCCCGACCGGATACCTCAGTCAATCGCTGCTTCCTAGTACTTGCGAGCACCATAAGCACTGTACTGGAACACCATAACCACCTTAAGCCCCACGAACCTCTGCAGCTTGGTTGGGGTCTCGCCGTCCTCCACCCACCCTGGACCCAAGACGAGGATCCAGCTTCCAGTGGGTAGACCTCTCCTAGTCCAGAGAGCGTAGCAGGAACAGCTCTTTTAAGAGCTAGTGATTATACTCAGGGAATATTGTGATATAGCAATCCCCAGAGTGAATGTAGTTCCCCAATCCCCCAAACATGAGCCAAGACTTCATGAAGGGTTAAACGAATCTCAGTTTAATAGTAGCCACAACTGGCCTTTTATGATAATCCCCATGCAATGGGTACGCCCACAGGGACCTTGTGGGGAACTGATTTGCAACTTCACAGACCAATAACAATAATACAAGGCATGAAACTCCCACACACAGCACACAATCCCCCCCCCCCCACTGCCTGGGAGATAATTGAATCAGTAACTGTACTAATTCTCATCCAGTTATCTCCAAGCACAGAAAAAACATACTTTTTTAAAACACCCAAAAAATACATAAAATCCCACAAATGTTACATACTCTGATAGCCCTGATCTGGGTAACCAACATATCCAAAAATCACCCAGATAAGTTCAGGGGTTCAGGAATTCTATGGAAGTCATTTATTTGTCTGACCGCAGGCATGGTCCCATGCCCAAAACAGTTCCAGAGAATCAGGGCTTGCTATCAGTCTAATTTGGTAGTTTGAAAATTAACAAACTACCGAACAGAGTCAATAGTCTTACCCTGGATGGAGCTTGTTCCCTTTTTCCAGATGAATGATCCCACTGAACAGTGCCCTTCTAAGTTGTATAGAACCGAACGCAGGCGATGATGGAAGTCCAGCGGTGTTCGGGAGTTTCTGTGTCCGGTTTTAGTTCCATGAAATTCATGCCCAAACACCGCTGCCTGCGTTCATGTGAACAAGATAGCCGCCACCTTGTGGTTGTCCATAGGAATTGCGGCCACCCAGACGAACAATTAGAACACTGCAGTGAGAAACGTTCCAAGTTGTTAATAGGTGCTAACAAGCTCCAGGGTGGTCTCTGGTTCGTGCGGTTGTTCAGTAAACGAACCATATAGTCCCAATGAACAGAGCCTGTTTGAAGTATTTTAGCCAGGTCTATTGCAGGGGCCATAGTCAAAAAGTAGGAGGTTGGCAAACAGGCCCCTCCTAAAACCAATGATGAGGTTCAGGTCGTCACAAATATGATAAGTTTAATTTTTTTTTATTTTTTTTTAAACCACCAATCTGCTTTTAACCCCACTAAACATTGAAATGGCATTTACTGGCATGAAGTTACAAGTTTCTCTGTAAAGTTCCTCCTGTTTCTAATATACAGGTGTTACGACACGTACCGTCGGGTAGATGAAGCCGCCGTTTAGTCAATAATCCCCTTCTCCAGAAATGCAGTTTAAATCCAGCCGACCGCCAAACTCCCGAACGAAGTCCACGAATACGGTAACTCCCGATCAGCAAAACAGTCGAACGCCTTCCACAGCTAAAAATAACGAAAGCGCTGTCCCAGTAATAATTCCCCCACAAACGAGACCAAGCTCCGTCTTGAGGGTCAAATGAAGATCTGTTTAATGGGGGCTACCTGCCCGGTATTTATGCAGGTCTTCACAAGGTGGACACTCCCCGAGGGGACCTTGTGGAAGACTGTAAAACATATTGGACAGTAGCCAATCGCAGTGGCTTCAATAATAGCCCTTCCCATCTTACCCATAAATCCGTCTTCTCTACCCAGGAGATAATTAGGAAGAAACCTAATTATCTCCCAAGGTAGAGACAATCGCCATTTTAACTTACAGTAATAAAAATACATTAAAATGCATAACTGAAGAAATACCGAATGCATATAGTTCGTGTAACGTATTCCCAGACAGCCTGGATCTGAGTGCATGTTTTCACCGAATAGCGCTCAGATCCGATGTATCTAGTCGAATCGCCATGGAGTCAAAGTCTTTCACCAGTCCTTCGGTATACAAATGACTCCATGGGATGGCTGTCGGGGCGAAAGTCCATACGAATGAACAAAACTCCCGAACGACCGACGTTCGCATGCCTTGTCGAAAAGGAAGGTAGGCAGCAGCTTTTCAGCGGTGTTCGGTAGTTTAAGTGTCCGTTTCTAGTTCCATACAGTTTGTACCGAACACCGCTCTGTGTTCGTATGTCCCAAAATGGCCGCTGCCTCGTGGTCGACATGCGAACGACGACCACCCGTACGAATGGAATGGAGAGGTGTCTGCGGTTAACCACAACGCTCTAATTGGGGCCAAGAGGTTAACCAGCAGCACACTCCTCTCCTGGGTGGTCGTTCGTTCGGTAGTTTCAATCGGTAGTTTGCAAATTACACGAACGGGGGTATATGAACAGGCAATTTAGCGAACAAAGGGAAACAGACGAACCAGCAATACAGATGAATCTGTCACACGGCTCCCCCCCTTGTGGGACACTCCGGCAGACCCGGCTTGACCCTTTAGCGGGTCAACGTGGGGATGACCGGACTAAGATGGGGTGAGGATGTCGGTTTGCCTGGACAATCCATCTGCATTCCCATTCTGCTTACCGGGTCGATAAGTGATGGTGAAGTTATATGGCTGTAGTGCTAAACTCCACCTCAGCAGTCTGCCATTGTCTCCTGAGACCCGGTTAAGCCAGACAAGGAGATTGTGGTCCGTCACCAGGGAAAATTCCTGTCCATATAAATACGGGCTTAACTTTTTTCAATGCCCACACCAGGGCCAAACACTCCTTCTCCACTGCCGCATAACTCACTTCTCTGGGTAACAGCTTCCTACTGAGATATGCGACAGGGTGCTCTCCTCCATCTTCCCCGACCTGGCTCAGCACAGCCCCCAGTCCATACATGGAAGCATCTGTATGGATGAGAAAACGTTTGTTAGGGACTGGGGCAGCCAGGACAGGGGCATTCACAAGAGCTTGTTTGAGTGCTTGGAACGCAGCTTCACAAGCTGGAGACCACAGGACCTGCTTAGGAAGATTTTTCTTTGTCAGGTCAGTCAGGGGTTTAGCAATAGTGCTGTAGTCCCTAGGAAGGCTAACACCTGGGTCTTGGTGATAGGTGTGGGCCAGTTAGCTACTGCCTCTATCTTGGCTGGCTCTGGCCTCTGGCTCCCACACCCTACTCTGTGACCCAGGTACTGCACTTCAGCCATGCCTAAATGGCACTTCTCTGGCTTCAATGTCAGGCCAGCGGCCCAAATCTTGTCCAGTACTACCCCTACATGTACTAGGTGTTCTTCCCAGGACTCACTGTAGATCGCAATGTCGTCCAGGTATGCACAAGCAAATTCCTGGAATCCATCAAGAAGTCTATCCACCATACGCTGGAAGGTAGCCGGGGCATTCTTCATCCCAAATGGCATGACCTTAAATTGGTACAGGCCAAATGGGGTGACGAAGGCCGACTTGGGGATAGCATCCTCGGCCAGGGGGATTTGCCAGTAGCCTTTGCACAGGTCTATGGTGGTCAGATAGCGTCCCCTGGCAATGCGATCTAACAATTCATCTACCCGGGGCATCGGGTAGGCGTCAGTGATGGTCCGCTCATTGAGACGCCTGTAGTCCACACAGAACCGGGTGGTCCCATCCTTCTTGGGCACCAGGACTACAGGCGAGGCCCAAGGGCTATCGGAGTGTTCGATGACCCCCAGCTGGGTCATCTCCTGTATCTCCTTCCGCATTCCTTCCCGGACTGCTTCAGGGATACAGTAAGGGGGTTGTCGCAGAGGGTTCTGTCCAGGGGTTTCTACCTTGTGTACAGCTAGGGTAGTGTAACCAGGTTCTTGGGAGAAGGTCGCCTGCTTTTCCCACAGAAGCTGTCTTGCCTGGCCCTTCTCGGTGGGGCTCAATCTGTCCCCTAGCTGTACCAGGCTAGTAAGATCCGTCTGGGGGTCCCTCTCTAACAGATCTGGCAAGGGTAAACTTTCTGTATCATCTGCAGCAGGGGCACATACTGCAGCGACATTCTCTGGTCTCTCTTGATACTCCTTTAGCATGTTCACATGGAAAGATCGCTGGATCCTTTCATCTGAACAGCTGGCTATAAGGTAGGTAGTATCACATATCTGTGCTAACACCTTATACGGGCCCTGCCAAGATGCCTGCATCTTGTTCGCCTTCACAGGTTTGAGTACTAACACTTTCTGCCCAACCTTTAAGACTCGCTGTCGGGCACCCCGATCGTACCACCTCTTCTGTCTCCCCTGAGCCACCTGGAGATTCTCCCTTACCATTAGGGACAGTTTCTCCATGCGGTCCCGGAGTTCCAGAACATACGGTACTATGGGGGTCCCTTCCTGCTCTGTCTCCCCCTCCCAGTGGCCTCTAATAAGATCTAGGGGTCCGCGGACCCTTCTCCCATATAGCAACTCAAAGGGGGAGAACCCAGTAGATTCCTGAGGCACCTCTCTGTACGCAAACAACAGATGAGGCAGGAATCGCTCCCAGTCTCTGCAAGTGTCAGAAAAGGTTCTCAGCATCTGTTTGAGGGTACCGTTAAATCGCTCGCAGAGACCGTTAGTCTGTGGATGGTAAGGTGAGCTAAGCAGCGGCTTAATGCCGCACACCTTCCACAGTTGCTGGGTGAGCACAGCGGTGAATTGGGTTCCCTGGTCAGAGAGAATCTCTTGAGGGAACCCGACTCTGGTAAAAATCCTAACCAGTGCATCAGCAACTGTCTCTGCCTCTATATTAGACAGCGCTACTGCCTCTGGATAGCGAGTGGCATAATCCACCATGGTGAGAATATATTTCTTACCGGATGGACTAGCCCTGGCCAGTGGACCCACAATGTCAACGGCTATGCGGGCAAAGGGCTCCCCAATGATAGGCATAGACATAAGCCTAGCTCTTGGGTGGTCCCCCCGTTTTCCTACCCGTTGACATGTGTCACACGTACTGCAGTATGTCCAAACAGCCTGATTAAAGTTTGGCCAAAAGAAGTTCTGCATGATCCTATAGGCTGTGCGGCGGGAACCTAGATGTCCAGCTAGGGGAACATCATGCCCTATCCGCAGAATCTCCTGCCGGTATTTTGCGGGCACCACCAGCTGTCGATTCGGCGGAGGGGCAACACTTTTCGGGGAAAGCTTGGGGATCCTATACAACCTGTCCCCCACCCACTCATACCGCTCCCCATCTAATCCTTCCTCTCCAGTATCTGCTCTGTCCCTATACTTCTGGAGGGTCGAATCTGTCTGAGTTTCCCTCCCAAACTCCTCTGGGGAATCCCAGTTAACAAAAGTCGGTTCTAGGGTACCAGTCAGGGACTCGGTTCTTACCTGGGTCTCAGCAGCAGGTGGGCTGGTTCCAGCAGCACGGGTCTGGGCACGGGTAGTCACTGGGTTGATAGCGGCAGGTCCCATTGGAGCATAAGCGGACACCAAAGGGGCCAAGTCATTCCCAAGCAAAACATCAGCCGGTAAGTCTTTCATGACCCCCACATTCACGTGTCCAGAGCCCACCCCCCAATCCAAGTGAACCCGGGCAACCGGTAAACGGAACACTGCACCTCCCGCCACCCTCACTGCCACAGTATTTCCAGTGTGCTGGTGTTCGGAAACAAGGTTCTTTTGGAGCAAAGTCATAGTGGCTCCGGTGTCTCTCAGACCCGTCACTGCTTTGCCATTCAGTTTAATGGTCTGTCTATGCTGTTGACGGTTATCCTGCTGCGCTGCTTGTACTGGATCCGCCTCATGTAGTATACCCCAAAATTCCTCCTGCTCAAGACAGTGAGCGGAAGGTTGGGGTGGTTGCTGATTCCCGCCGGCTGGTCTTCTCCACGACTGGGCTTGGCTGGAATTGTTTAATGGGCACTCGGGTCGCTTGTGCCCCAACTGCTTACACCCATAGCAACGGATAGGCTGTGAGTAATCCCGGGCGTTGAACCGGGCTGGCTGAACATAATTGTTTGCTGTTGGCATGGTGGGGGTGCGTTGTGCTGGGTGTTGATACACTGCAGTGGCTGGAGGGGCTGCTGGTTTGTACTCCACTCAGGTAGGGACCTTGGCTGCTGTCTGGTCCAGTTTCCTGGCATCAGTGTACTCATCAGCCAGACGAGCAGCTTCGGGTAAGGTAGCGGGTTTGCGGTCCCTAACCCACTCTCTGACTCCTGCAGGTAAGCGGTCAAAACAGTGCTCCAACAAAAATACTTGCAGCACTTCTTCCCCAGTTACCGCTTGGCACCCTGCCATCCAGTGGGCTGCGGTGCGGTGTACTCGGCATGCCCACTCAACATAAGAATCGCCAGCCTGTTTGTTAGTGTCCCGGAATCACCGCCGGTATGCCTCAGGGGTCACCGCGTATCTGGCCAAAAGGGCATCTTTCACTGCCCTGTAGCTGGTAAGTTCCTCCTCTGGGATGGCCCGAAACGCCTCACTGGCCCGGCCGGATAACTTCCCAGAGAGGATGGTGACCCATTCTCCTGCGGGTACCTGGTGTAAGGCACATTGCCTTTCAAAATCAGCCAGGAACCCATCAATTTCTCCTTCGGCTTCTACAAAATTCCGAAATGCAGCAAAAGGTACTTTTCTCCTTCCATTATTATTGTACGGTACCTCAGCTGCTGCAGCGCCTCTTCCTTGAAGCGCCTGTTGTGCTGCTACTGCTGCTTGCACTTGAACCACAATGTCTGCTGCAGGGTTGGGGCCAAAATGTGCCAGCCTGATCTGTACTGCCCGGTTAAACTGTATCTCCTCGGGTGTTAACTCCAGTATGCCAGGCACATCAGCTCTTCCCGTTCCCTGTGCTGCATCCATTTCCAATAGTATAGCAATAATCTCTCTTTTCTTGAGATTACTCGCTGATCGTCCTCTGCGTTCTAATATATCTATAGGGTAGCATGCCTTAACTCTTCATACTGCATTTCCAACCTGGGATGTGTAGCTGGTCTTCTGGGCTGTAGGATTCATCCCGTCGCTTGCCACCAATTGTTACGACACGTACCGTCGGGTAGATGAAGCCGCCGTTTAGTCAATAATCCCCTTCTCCAGAAATGCAGTTTAAATCCAGCCGACCGCCAAACTCCCGAATGAAGTCCACGAACACGGCAACTCCCGATCAGCAAAACAGTCGAACGCCTTCCACAGCTAAAAATAACGAAAGCGCCGTCCCAGTAATAATTCCCCCCACAAACGAGACCAAGCTCCGTCTTGAGGGTCAAATGAAGATCTGTTTAATGGGGGCTACCTGCCCGGTATTTATGCAGGTCTCCACAAGGTGGACACTCCCCGAGGGGACCTTGTGGAAGACTGTAAAACATATTGGACAGTAGCCAATCGCAGTGGCTTCAATAATAGCCCTTCCCATCTTACCCATAATTCCGTCTTCTCTACCCCGGAGATAATTAGGAAGAAACCTAATTATCTCCCAAGGTAGAGACAATCGCCATTTTAACTTACAGTAATAAAAATACATTAAAATACATAATTGCAGAAATACCGAATACATATAGTTCGTGTAACGTATCCCCAGACAGCCTGGATCTGAGTGCATGTTTTCACCGAATAGCGCTCAGATCTGATGTATCTAGTCGAATCGCCATGGAGTCAAAGTCTTTCACCAGTCCTTCGGTATACGAATGACTCCATGGGATGGCTGTCTGGGTGAAAGTCCATACGAATGAATAAAAACTCCCTAACGACCGACGTTCGCATGCCTTGTCGAAATGGAAGGTAGGCAGCAGCTTCCAGCGGTGTTCGGTAGTTTAAGTGTCCGTTGTTAGTTCCATACAGTTTGTACCGAACACCGCTATGTGTTCGTATGTCCCAAAATGGCCGCTGCCTCGTGGTCGACATGCGAACGACGACCACCCGTACGAATGGAATGGAGAGGTGTCTGCAGTTAACCACAACGTTCTAATTGGGGCCAAGAGGTTAACCAGCAGCACACTCCTCTCCTGGGTGGTCGTTCGTTCGGTAGTTTCAATCGGTAGTTTGCAAATTACACGAACGGGGGTATATGAACAGGCAATTCAGCGAACAAAGGGAAACAGACGAACCAGCAATACAGATGAATCTGTCACAGTGTCACACTGTAGATATATCAAATTATAGAATGTGTCACACTGTAGATATACAGCATTATAGAATGTGTCACACTGTAGATATATAGAGTTATAGAATGTATCACACTGTAGATATCCACTGTTATAGAATGTGTCACACTGTAGACATATAGAGTAATAGAAGGTGTCACACTTGTGACAAACTTACTTTCCTGTCTGTGTTTGTCCAGGATCTTTTGGCAACCGCACAGCCCTCTAGGGTAAAAAAAAAACAGGTCAAGACAAAGTCCAGTTTCAAAAAGGCCTCTGGCCTGCTTATTTTCTGTTGTAATGAAGTAACAAGATACAATGAACAGCAAATCTTTCTCCACAAAACACTTCCCTCACTTCACCCTGCTTTAACTGCAGTTATATAGCTGCTCACAGCCCCTACAGGTGAGGCTAATGACCTCGTTAGGCAGAGAGCCAGAACTCTTTAGACAACCTGGGCAGGACTCATGCACAACCACTCTGACAGTGGGTGGAGAATCGGCCCACCCTGCTCTTCCGAATACTCCACCCCAGGGACCCAAATAACAGCAGAGGAAAATAAAACCTACATTTAAACTTCACTTTTCCTGGGGCTGCATGTGCTTACCCACATGTCAGGATAGTGGCTGTGCAAAAGTCTGGGTGCCAGATATACACACCTGACCACCATCCCCAACACTCTGTTACATATCCCCTCCGCCAGCTCAGACCTAGTGGGGTGAGCGAACGCAGAAATCAAATTTTCTCACGACAAACTGTCAGCATTTCCATGTTTAGAACCCGGCCTATGTTCAATTGTAAAATGAAAGGGTTGTAAACGGAGGAACCACCTTGTCACCCTGGCATTATTATCTTTGTTTTGACTCATCCAGGTTAAGGGGCATGGTCTGTGACCAACCTAAAGGCCCATTTTATGGCAAGGCATTCTTTTTCCACTATGGAATAATTTTTCTCAGCAGGAGTCAACTTCCTACTTAAAGGACTGATTTCTAGGCACCTGCACCACTTCAGCTTAATGAAGTGGTCTGGGTGCCAGGTCCTTCTATAGGGTTAACTTATTTTTTTTCGAGACTATAGCAGTTTCCAGAGAAACTGCTATAATTAATATGAATGGGTTAAGCTCTCTGTTCTAGTGGCTGTCTCATTGATAAAGATTGAGGCGCTATGTTTCTCACCGTGATTTTCAATAGTGAGAAAGCACGCCCAGCCTATCCACGGGGCGGGCGTAACGGAGGTGGGAGAGGAGGGAGGGAGAGCTCCCCAGCTGGAAAAAAAAGGTGCTTTTACCCCCCTTCCCCTTCCAGAGCCGGGCGTGAGGGGACCCTGAGGGTGGGGGCACTAGGTGAAATATAGTGCCAGAAAGTCTATATGTTTTCCCTGGCACTATAGTAGTGGTCCTTTAAATAAAACACTGGGTGTTCTTCACCCTGAATTTCCTGAGACAGAACTGCCCCTAACCCAAGCTCTGATGCATCGGTTTGGACAATAAACTCTTTAGTGAAATCCGGGGTTACCAGAACCGGTTGGGTGCACAAAGCCTCTTTCAAAGTTACAAATGATTTTTCTGCCTCTACTGACCACTTAACCACTAGTGGGGCTTTTCCTTTTGTGAGATCCGTTAAAGGAGCTGGTAATGTAGCAAAACCAGGAATAAAATCGCCTGTAATACCCAATAAGTCCTAAGAAAGTCCTTACTTGCTCATTAGTGAGGGGGCGTGGCCAATTTTGTATGGCCTCCACTTTTGCTGTTTGGGGCTTAACTAGTCCTCTCCCAATCAAATAACCCAAATATTTTGCCTCTTCCAAACCTATAGTACACTTAGATAGGTTAGCAGTTAAACCAGCTAGGCAGATAGAGTCCAGTATTGCCTGCACTTTGGGAACATGTGAAGCCCAGTCAGGACATTGAATGACTATGTCATTCAAGTATGCGGCCGCATAACGGCTGTGAGGCTTCAAAATCCTATCAATCAGTCTTTGAAAAGTGGCAGGGGCCCCATGTAACCCAAATGGTATCACCTTGTATTGGAATAATCCCCCTGATGTCGAAAAAGCTGTCTTTTCTTTTGCTCTGTCTGTAAGAGGTACTTGCCAATAACCCTTCGTCAGGTCTAAAGTAGTCAGGTACCGAGCCTTACCATGCTTGATAACGTTAGTCCTGCCCGGAACTACAGAAAATACATCCCGGTTTCTACCAATAAAGTCCCTTACTTCCTGTTTCTGGTGGGGGGACAGGGTGTCTGGTATATTTACTTCAAGTTCACTACCAATCTTATTAGTGACAATTGAAGTAGTTAAGACCTCTCTGTCCTTCCATGGTTTTAGTAAATTTATATGCTATATTTGCTCAGGTTTCCTACTATTGGGTTGTCTCACTTCATAATTAATTTCTCCAACCTGTTCAATAACCTCATATGGGCCATGCCAAGAGGCTAGAAACTTATTTTCTACTGTAGGGACCAAAACAAGTACTCCTGGGTGAAAAACTCTCAGTCTGGCATTTTTATTATAACTGTTTTTCTGGGCCTCTTGGGCTTTCTGCATATGTTCTTTAACTATTGGCATGACAGCCGCCATCCTATCTTGCATTTGAGCTATGTGCTCAATTACACTACGGTACGGATTGGACTCCTGTTCCCAGCTTTCTTTTGCTATATCTAGCAGACCTCTGGGATGATGGGCATATAGAAGCTCAAAAGGAGAGAACCCGTAGAAGCTTGTGGCACCTCCCTTATGGAGAACATTAGATAGGGTAGTAAGCAGTCCCAATTCTTACCATCTTTGTCAATTACTTTTCTTAACATACTTTTTAAGGTCTTGTTAAACCGTTTTACCAGTCCGTCTGTCTGGGGATGATAAACAGAGGTCCTAAGTAGTGATGTCGCGAACATCGGGATCCATGGCAAAACTCCCATGGCAAATTACACAGTTGATGCAGAGTCTGCTCTTAATCCATAAAGTGCATAAATCACCTAACATTCCTAAATCACAATGGATAGGGATTGACACCTGACATATGACATATTGACACCTTGACATATGGATTGACACCTGTCCTCAGAGCCCCTGATACACACTGGCACAGAGCAGAATAGAGACTGTTCCTCCTACATAGGGTCACTTGGCAGATATGGATTGACACCTGTCCTCAGAGACCATGATACACACTGACACAGAGCAGAATAGAGATTGTTCCTCCTACATAGGGTCACTTGGCAGATATGGATTGACACCTGTCCTCAGAGACCATGATACACAATGACACAGAGCAGAATAGAGACTGTTCCTCCTACATAGGGTCACTTGGCAGATATGGATTGACACCTGTCCTCAGAGACCATGATACACACTGAAACAGAGCAGAATAGAGACTGTTCTCCTACATATGGTCACTTGGCAGATATGGATTGACACCTGTCCTCAGAGACCATGATACACACTGACACAGAGCAGAATAGAGACTGTTCTCCTACATAGGGTCACTTGGCAGATATGGATTGACACCTGTCCTCAGAGATCATGATACACACTGACACAGAGCAGAATAGAGACTGTTCCTCTACATAGGGTCACTTGGCAGATATGGATTGACACCTGTCCTCAGAGCCCCTGATACACACTGACACAGAGCAGAATAGGGAATATTCACTAAATGCCAAACATTGTTATACAGGGGAATATTCAGTAAATAAGGATAAGGGGGGACCTACTGTATGATGTTGTATCGATCAGGTAGTGTAAGGGTTACCAAAAAATACAAGTGTGCTGGCACTCAATCACAACAAGGTGCCGGTATTCGAGGTTAATCCCAAAAAACCTCCAAATCACAATCAAAAATATATATAATGAATACCGCACTCTAATAATGAAAAGTATACATAATACTTGTAATTAATGCTGAGAAAAAATTTATTATAAATAAATTCATGCGAAGTATGTCAATAGGAATATTCATTTCATCCTGAGTGCACCAATTATATACAAGAAATATATGCAATATATACAGTATATACAAAATTGTTTCCAAGTATTGGATAAAGTTCATTTAATGTATATACACTTGATGATGGTCCTTTAGAAAAAAATTAGAAAAAATTGAAAAATTGAAAAATAAAATATGTAAACAATCCCCAATCCAAAAATAAAAAAGAGGAAAGGAGAAAAAAAGAAAGAAAAAAGGAGAAAAAAAGGAAAAAAGAAAAAAAGAAAAATGAAAAAATGAAGAAAAAATATATGTAAAGACGTCCTGATAGTCCAAAATATAGTGCACTATATATAGCTATATGTGGATGGATCTCACCAATGTAGACATCTTTTTCTTGGTGTACACAATTAATAGCTGTAGTCAGATGATGATATGAACGAAGGTGAAGGAAATGATTATTGTAAAAAAACGGACAGTCACTCCATCAGCTCCCAGTAGGTGTGTGGTCAAAACGACAAATCTATCTTTCTGTCGACGAACTTGTTCAGGCAGTGTAGTCTCAGGCAGTGTAGTCTTTGGACGGGCTGCGCGCTCGGGACATATCTGTCCCTTCGACGGCCCCTGTATTCAGGGGCCTTCACCTTCGTTCATATCGCCCACTATCAGTCCCGTCGGGATCCATCCCTCATTCATCTTAATAAAGGTGAGGTAATCTAGACTTTTTTGACCTAGGCGACTTCTTTTCTCAGTGACAATACCTCCTGCTGCATTGAAGGTCCTTTCTGACAGGACACTTGAAGCGGGGCAAATTGGGATAGCTCAGGCCACAGGTCAAGCCTGCACACCCAGTAGTGAAGGGGTTCATCGCTCCTCAGAGTGTCGATATCTGCAGTTAAGGCAAGGTAGTCTGCTACCTGTCGGTCGAGTCGTTCTCTGAGGGTGGATCCTGAAGGGCTGTGGCGATTTGTAGAACTTAAAAAGCTCCACATGTCCTCCATCAACAACACGTCTGTAAAGCGTCCTGTCCTTGCCGGCGTGGTCGTGGGAGGAGGAGGATTACTTTCAACTCTTCCCCTGTTAGATTCCCGTTGTGCTGTGACATCACCCTTATACGCTGTGTAAAGTATACTTTTTAATTTATTTTGCAAATGCTGCATCCTTTCCGACTTGTTGTAATTTGGTAACATTTCAGCCACTTTCTGCTTATACCGGGGGTCTAGTAGCGTGGACACCCAGTACAGGTCGTTCTACTTCAGCCTTTTTATACGAGGGTCCCTCAACAGACACGACAGCATGAAAGACCCCATTTGCACAAGGTTGGATGCCGAGCTACTCATTTCCCGTTCCTCCTCGGTGATCTCAATGAAGGTATGTTCTTCCCCCCAGCCACGTACAACACCACGGGTACCAGATAGGTGACAACGAGCTCCCTGGGATGCCTGTTGTGGTTGGTCTTCCTTCTCCTCCTCAAAGCCACATTCCTCCTCTGACTCCTCTTCCTCACAATCCTCTTCCAGCATTGCCACAGGTCCTGCAAGCGATGCTAAGGCTGGTTCTGGTGGTGATGGTGACCACAACTCTTCCTCTTCACGCTCATCTACGGCCTGATCCAGCACTCTTCGCAGGGCACGCTCCAGGAAGAAAAGAAATGGTATGATGTCACTGATGGTGCCTTCGGTGCGACTGACTAGGTTTGTCACCTCCTCAAAAGGACGCATGAGCCTACAGGCATTGCGCATGAGCGTCCAGTAACGTGGCAAAAAAATTCCCAGCTCCCCAGAGGCTGTCCTAGCACCCCGGTCATACAAATATTCATTAACGTTTTTTTCTTGTTGGAGCAGGCGGTCGAACATTAGGAGTGTTGAATTCCAACGTGTCGGGCTGTCGCAAATCAAGCGCCTCACTGGCATGTTGTTTCGCCGCTGGATATCGGCAAAGTGCGCCATGGCCGTGTAGGAACACCTGAAATGGCCACACACCTTCCTGGCCTGCTTCAGGACGTCCTGTAAGCCTGGGTACTTATGCACAAAGCGTTGTACGATCAGATTACACACATGTGCCATGCACGGCACATGTGTCAACTTGCCCAACTTCAATGCCACCAACAAATTTGTTCCGTTGTCACAAACCACTTTGCCGATCTCCAGTTGCTGCGCAGTCAGCCACTTTTCCACCTGTGCGCTCAGGGCGGACAGGAGTGCTTGTGCGGTGTGACTCTCTGCTTTCAAGCAAGTCAAACCCAAGACGGCGTGACACTGCCGTATCCGGGATGTGGAATAGTACCTGGGGAGCTGGGGTGGTGCCGTTGATGTGGAGCAAGATGCAGCAGCAGAAGAGGACTCAGCCGAGGAGGTTATGGAAGAGGATGGAGTAGGAGAAGTAGAGGAGGTGGCAGCAGGCCTGCCTGCAAGTCGTGGCGGTGTCACCAACTCCTCTGCAGAGCCACGCATTCCATGCTTGGCAGCCGTCAGCAGGTTTACCCAATGCACAGTGTAGGTGATATACCTGCCCTGACCATGCTTTGCAGACCAGGTATCAGTGGTCAGATGGACCCTTGCCCCAACACTGTGTGCCAGACATGCCATTACTTCCTTTTGCACAATCGAGTACAGGTTGGGGGTTGCCTTTTGTGAAAAGAAATTTCATCCGGGTACCTTCCACTGCGGTGTTCCAATAGCTACAAATGTTTTGAACGCCTCAGACTCCACCAGCTTGTATGGTAAAAGCTGGCGGGCTAATAGTACAGACAAGCCAGCTGACTTTCTGACATTGGCTTCTTACTCTCAAACATGTCCTTTACAGACACCTGACTGTGGGCAGATGAGCAGGAACTGCTCAAGGCGAGAGACGGAGGGGCGGATGGTTGAGATGGGGCAAGGAGGACAGCAGTGGTTAACGTGGCTGAAGATGCTGGACCAGGAGGAGGATGGCGGCTTTGAGTTTGTGTGCTGCTTGTACTCATGTGTTGATCCCATAGGCGTTTGTGATGTGCGATCATGTGCCTTCTCAAAGCAGTTGTACCTAGGTAGGTGTTGGACTTCCCGCGACTCAGTTTCTTTTGGCACAGGTTGCAAATGGTATCGCTGTTGTCAGAGGCAGACACACAAAAAAAATGCCACACTGCTGAGCTCTGCAATGACGGCATTCTGGTGGTGGCAACAGCATGCGTTGATTGGCGTGCTGTCTGGCTGACCCCGGGTGCCGATGCATGCTGTCTGACTGTGCCACTAGCTCCTTGCGATGACCTCCCCTGCTTCCAACTCGTCTCCTCCTCTCTGTCTCCCCATCTGAACTTTCCCCTTGTTCTTCTTCTCTTGGGCCGAAGCTGGCACCTATGTGACATCCACATGTGGACGATCGGCTATCAACCGCTTCAATTTTGTATCTGACAACTCAAAGCAAAAGGAAGCAGCAGCGTGAGGCCGCTGGCCAACATCATCACATCACACCGCATACGTGTAATGCTGCCTGGGATTGAGACATATCCCTGTTATCTACATCCTCTGTCAATAATGGTTGCGCATCACTCATTTCTTCAAACGGATGTGTAAATAACTCCTCTGACATACCAAGTGAAGCGGCTGTGGTGCTAGTGTTGGTAGTGGCGGCGGGTGAGAGGTATCTTGGGAGGTGCCCGAAGCTAAGCTGGAGGAGAATGTTGCGTCAAGGTTCCGAGCGGAAGCTGTAGAAGATTGGGTGTCTTGTGTTAGCCAGTCAACTATGTCCTCAAAACTTTTCAAGTTCAGGGTACCTGGCCTCTGAAAACTTGGCATTATTCTAGGGCAAAAGGGAATCACAGCACCACGACCACGACGGCCCCTGCGGGGTGGCCTGCCTCTGCCTGTCATTTTTTTTTCGATTAGTGGTACTATGCATGCAAGCTACTGTGACACCAGATATGAGAGGTAGAGGCAGAGGTTGGCAGAGAACACGCTGTAGGGCTGACACACCCGCTTTGAGACAACTAACTGCTATTCAATCTATAACAGTGAAAAAAGTTTTTTGTTTTTAAATGCACGCTATTGTGACACCAGTGAGTGAGTGGTGGCACTGGGCACAGTATCCACTGTGAGCCTGACACACCCGCTTTGAGAAAACTAACTGCTATTCAATCTATAACAGTGAAAAAAGTTTTTTTGTTTTTAAATGCAAGCTATTGTGACACCAGTGAGTGAGTGGTGGCACTGGGCACAGTATCCACTGTGAGCCTGATACACCCGCTTTGAGACAACTAACTGCTATTCAATCTATAACAGTGAAAAAAGTTTTTTGGTTTTAAAAGCACGCTATAGAGACACCAGATATGAGTGGCAAAGTACACGGGCAGAGGTCTGCAGAGCACACGCTGAAGGAGGCCTGACACCCGCTTTAAGGACACTGACTGCTATTAGCTTACACTGAAAACTTTTTTTCTTTGTAAAAGCACGCTATAGAGACCCCAGATATGAGTGGCAAAGTACACAGGCAGAGGTCTGCAGAGCACACGCTGAAGGAGGCCTGACACCCAGACGCTTGCAGACAACTAACTGCTATTCAATCTATTACAGTGAAAAAAATTTTTTTTCTTTTTAAATGTCAAGCTTAAGCTATTGTGACACCAGATATGAGTCGTGGCACTGGGCAAATGGGCACAGTATCCACTGTGAGCCTGACACAGAAGCTGGCAGCAGTGGCAGACAACTAACTGCTATTCAATCTATAACAGTGAAAAAAGTTTTTGGTTTTTAAATGCAAGCTATTGTGACACCAGTGAGTGAGTGGTGGCACTGGGCACAGTATTCACTGTGAGCCTGGCACAGAAGCTGGCAGCAGTGGCAGACAACTAACTGCAATTACATTACACAGAAAAAAAAAAAAAAATAAGACTGATGTCCTAGCCCTAAAAAGGGCTTTTTGGGGTGCTGTCCTTACCGCAGAGATCAGATGAGTCCTTCAGGACTGTAGTGGACACTGTATACCCTAACCTAGCTATGCATTTCCTATCTAATCAACAGCAGCTACACTTTCCCTCCTCTCACTAAGCATGCAGCTTGAGAATGAATCTAAAATGGATGCTGTCCAGTAGGTGGGAGGGTCTGCTAGGGAGGGTGTGCTGCTAATTGGCTGGAATGTGTCTGCTGACTGTGAGGGACAGGGTCAAAGTTTACTCAATGATGACGAATAGGGGGCGGATCGAACCGCGCATGTGTTCGCCGTTCGCGGCGGACGCGAACACGCTATGTTCGCCGGGAACTGTTCGCCGGCGAACCGTTCGGTGCATCACTAATCAGGTTACAGGAATACTGCTATGACATCTTTAAAGCTCTGTTCAGTTTCCTATTCATGAATTTACCAATCAATGTTAACATCAATCAAAAAACATCAACTTTTAGCAAAAGCCCCTGCCTTGACATACAGTACGTGTAAGCAAGGTTCAGAGCCTCTCCTAAGATAATACCTGCTATTCCACACTTTGTTTTGCTATCTGCACTAAGCAAAATATCTATCAGTCATTGACCTCTGACTTTATTTATTGAGCTTTGAAATGGTTGTTTAGTGAATGAGTAAGTGCGTTGGATCTTGTATGTTGGATGAATTGGCCCCAGTAGCACACTATAATGTGTGCATGTTCAGGTGAGTGCAGCCCTATTGGTTATATAAATATAACCAAAATATCTACCAGTTCTTGACCTCTCACTTGGAGCTTTCTTGATGTACTTTATGATAACATGAAAAGCTTTCCTACTTAGAAGGTTTCACAAATAAAGACAGTTCATATCTGAGCAAATTATCCAAAAAACTTTTGGATAAAAACTCTTGACTGCCCAATATTTAATGCTAGATGTATTGTAATTGGTTTTTAAATCAATTTTCCATCAAATGTTAAACAGATTTCTACATTCTTTTTTATTTTTTAACTTGGAGTTAATTTGATTTTACAAACAGTTTAACAGACATCACGTATTACAGCTGAGATTGCATACAATGCCTTAAAATAACACATTCCACCTACCAACAATATTGCAATAATTACAGTACAAGTCGATGCACAGTGTTGGGTTAGTCACCATACTAGTAAAGGTATGGTTTGGTTGCTTTGTGGTTACAGTCCAGCCTGCAATGCAGTTGTGTGTGTTCAAATGTCATGCAATAATGGTAGGTGTAGTTTAACAGTGAGAGGCAGAATAACAAAATTCTGTCTCTCACTGTTAAAAGTCTCCTACCATTAAAATAATAGACTGATCATTTCTTTGTCAGTGGGCAAACATTAAAAATCAGCAGGGGATCAAATACCTTTTTCCCTCACTGTATTCAGAAAAGTGGTGCAAACATAGAAAAATGGAGTCACCATTGCAATGTGCCTGGTTTCTATGATGATGGCCTCACTTTGGAACATTTTTGAGAGCACAAGACCTTGTATACATTGTCCAAAATATTTCTGTTTCTCCTTCTGTATCTAAAAAAAAGTGTGCAAGGGAATACTGGACATGGACAATAGCTTGCCCTTTTGTGGATCTCCACTCACATCTCAAGCTGGTTTTAGCTTATCTTGTGCCATTACAGAGATAACCTCAGCCATTTGCATATCACAATGATCCCAGCCAAAAGGACGGTCCATATTTGAAATGCATCAATGTAATTACAATAAAGGATATCGCAATTTCCTAGATTCCAGGGTGCAATCGGGTCTGAGGTCCAGACACTCAAGGTAAATCTAAAGTGAGCAGGTTTATTGGCGCAAATAAATCTGCTCACTTTAGGGCTCAAAGGCAATGCTGTGGGACGAAACGTTGCTATTCATCTGCTCCAATAAATCTGCTCACTTTGGATTTACCTTGAGTGCCTGGACCATCTTTTATTTTCTGCAAATCATATCTGAACTGCAGTCCAGCTCTCTCTGCGTGAGAGAAACATCAACCTCCGACGATTGTTTCAGCCTTGTTAGATCTCGTCCTTGTCTCCCTATGCTGACTTCCAGTTGCCAAAGGTAGTGCTTATCACAATGACAGGGGCTAAAGAATTAAAGTACTTAATGCGAGGTAAGAGGAAAATACAGTGGTGTTGATTACCAGATTATTTGTTTTCCCAAAATATTTAATTATTTTAATTACTACAAAAAAACATGAAGTGTCAGGATTACAATTTAGATAAATAAAAGCAGGGAAGATATGTCAAGTTACTTCTGAAACCACCCCAAGTGTCTTGAAGTTCCAAGCTATTCAGAAACTGTCCCTCAACCACCGTAAAGGAGACATCAACATAGCACTTTTAAAGGTTGAGTCTCATTGGATCTATTCCTTTAGGACCCTATATCCTAAAGGTTTGAATGAAGAATTCAATTTCACTCCATTCATCCATAACTGAATGTTTTTCTATGATTCTTAATATTCATAGGCTTTCTTGTGTAGGTGATCTGATTTGGAATACTTCCCCCCCATTAGGTTTATTCACTTATTCTATTATAACTAGGAAGTATAGAACCCTAATAGTGATGTCCCGAACGGTTCGCCGAACGGTTCGCCACGAACGGTTCACCGCGGACTCATCATTGAGTAAACTTTGACCCTGTACCTCACAGTCAGCAGACACATTCCAGCCTCCCAGACCCTCCCACCTCCTGGACAGCTCACTAAGAATGCAGCTTCACAATGGATGCTGTCCAGGAGGTGGGATGGTCTGGGAGGGAGGGTCTGCTGCTGATTGGCTGGAATGTGTCTGCTGACTGTGAGGTACAGGGTCAAAGTTTACTCAATGATGAGTCCGTGGCAAACCGTTCATAGCGAACCGTTCAGCGAACCGTTCGGGACATCACTAAACCCTAACAAAAATGTGCACTATAGATAGCTAACCATGGACCCAATTATTGAAATTGGTCAATTATTTGCTCACTTTGCAATACACACATACCTTGTTCTACAATTGTTCCATTTTTTGCTTTGCATTACACTCATTCTTGTTGGTTTCAACCTCTAGGGGTTCTTTCTCCTGTCTGGGATTACTTTACTTAACCTTCATATTGTGATCGTCCAATTTGGCCAATTATTTATATATGTCGAAAAATTGTTCCTTCTCATAGCACCTGGTCTATAGTTGAATTTAGATCATATTTTATCTCTATTTCAAGATTAAAATACATTGGGATTTTGTGTCCTACACAACATATACACAATGTGACAGAATGAAATAAAAAACATTTTTCATTTGAGAACATGTATCAGGAGCAATACAATGTGTCAAAGTCAACATCTGTGTCCGTACAAGGAACTGTGCTGATAAACATTGCACTTTTAACAGTTGGTTCTACCCAGTGTACCAGCCTGAGTTCAAGCCAGCGGCTGCGGCGTTGCCGGGTTTTTAAGCAGTTCGTGGAGAGTCCTCTGCTGTTTCGAAATTTTTGGCTGTCTCCCGACCCAGTATTCATATTTGTGCCATAACAATCTTTGTTAAGTGGCATTAAGCTGGTTCATATCATGTGTATTAGCCTTAGCGTAAAAATAATGTTTGAACCTCTTTTAGTGCTAATATCAAATGTACAATTGTGTTTACGGTATGTCGACTACAGGTGTGGTGAGCACCTTACGGGTCTATAATCCATGCTTTGTGGTTGTATGATGTCTTCTCAGTTACCTCTCTGTTATTAGGCCAGTGTTTCAGTTTGTATAGGCTATTCGAACCCATGTTGTTGGTAGTTGTTCGTTAAACTGGGTTAGTCGGTCTTAGGTGGTGTGTCCGAGCTCCTATCTGTTCTACTGTCAGATGAGTTGTTGGTTTGGGAGTCTATGCGTTGGTTTTGAGTCGAGTCAGGTTCCCTCCCCAGATGCTTCTTCATTCTTCTACTTTGTCTCTTTATCTACAGTTTATGCGTTGGTCTGGGGTTATGGCTCCCACTCTGGTTCGTGTCTTTGTTCAGGTGTGTGGCGCGATAGTACGTCTCTATGGAGGGCAATCATGTTCCCCGCATCTGTTTCGGCAGTTCCAGGATGGCTTTTTTCATCGGGTTGGGTGCGAGTTCCAAACAAATCGACGGATGGCGGTCATTATAGAGCTGAAGAAGACTCTGGGCACCGTGATCGGCACTGTCTGGAATAGGTAAAGTATTCTAGGTAGCACATTCATTTTGACTGCATTGATACGCCCAAACTAGGAAATGTAGTGTGGGGACCATTTTTTTAAGGTCTGTCTGTAGCGATTGTAGCATCGGGAGGTAGTTTTGGTGGTAAAGTTGAGACGGGTCTTTGGGTACAGATACCCAAATATTTCAGTTTGGTGTTACACCAATTGAATCGGTACTGGGTGTAGAAGTGTGTTGGGGGGTCATTTAGGGACGGTAGGTGGAGGGCCTCTGACTTCTCAGTGTTAAGCTTAAGGTTAGAAATTGCTCCGAACGCTCGAAAAGATGCGAGGAGGTTGGGTAATGAAAGCAGTAGCTGCGTGAGAAAGAACAGCATGTCGTCAGCATAGGCGGCTACTCTGTATTCTCTAAGACCAATGAAGAATCCCGTAATTCCCCCATGACCGCCCCAAGTAAAGGTTCCAGGGAGAGGGTAAACAGGAGGGGGATAGAGGGCATCCCTGGTGGGTACCATTCTGGATTGGGAAAGGAGTGGATAGTGCCCCGTTAACACGTATCCGTGCCGTGGGATTCGAGTACAGGGAGAGCATCCAGGACAGCTTGTGTGGGCCGAAACCCATGTGTGTGAGTGTGTTCTCTAGATACACCCAGTCTACCCGGTCAAAAGCCTTTTCGGCATCCGTAGACAGTAGTAGAAGTTCCTTTCGGCGCGTCAGAGCTATGTGTAAGATGTTTAGGGCTTTGATTGTGTTATCCCTACCTTCTCTGTCTGGGATAAACCCGACCTGGTCCGAAGGTGATGATCACTATAGGGTCAGGAACACAAACATGTATTCCTGACCCTATAGTGTTAACATCACCATCTAGCCCCCCTGGGCCCCTCATGCCTCCATAAATATAGCAAAATCTTACTGTATTCAAGCCTGAAACTGTAACTCTGCATGCTATTAGACTCAGAAAAACAAGCAGTCTGCTGACATCGTTAGAAGGGGTAGCGTGATCCAATCACACTGCTTCTCCATAGGATTGGCTGAGACTGACAAAGATGCAGATCAGGGGCAAAGCCAGCATAATTCAAACACAGCCCTGGCCAATCAGCATCTCCTCATAGAGATGAATTGAATCAATGAATCTCTATGAGGAAAGTTCAGTGTCTGCATGCAGAGGGAGGATATACTGAATGTTTGGATGCATTTTAGACAGCCATGACCCAGGAAGGATATCTAACAGCTATCTGAGGATTGGCCAGTGAAGTTATCACTAGGCTGTAATATAAACAATGCATTTTCTCTGAAAAGACAGTGTTTACAGCAAAAAGCCTGAAGGTAATGATTCTATTCACCAGAACAAACTCAATAAGCTGTAGCTGTTCTGGTGACTCTAGTGTCCCTTTAAGGGGTGCCCTCAAAAGCATGATAGGGTACAGCTTTAGGACAAGTTATTAGTCCTCTCTCTACTCTTACCTTCCCTCATTAACCCGTTACCTGTCATTTGCAGATGGGTTTTATTTATCTATTTATTTATTTTGGTCTCCCATCCCCTTTCCTCCCGCCTTCTTTCTCAGCAACATTCATGCTCAGGTTCCTGTATCCACGTAAGCCAGCACTTATTAGGATTTGCTATCACTGGATTTTCCCACATTGTTGGGATTTTAATATACTTATTAAAAGTTACGTTTATTTTTCTGACTGATTTAATTGGTTGCTCTCCTTACTCTAGAGAGCAGACTCATGAGGTCTAAACTGTCTCATCCTCCGAGTCTCACCTTGGTTTCTTTATTTTCATGTGTCAGGATTACATTACCAAACACCCTAATGTGCATAAGATGAAAATTCAGTAACAAACAGATAAAACAAAATTAAAGGACACTCCAGGCACCCAGACCACTTCTGCCCATTGGAGTGGTCTGAGTGCCAACTCCCACTACCCTTAATGCTGCAAGTGTAATTGTTGCAATTTTCATAAACTGCAATATTTACCTTGCAGGGTTAAGTCCTCCTCTAGTGGCTGTCTACTAGACAGCCACTAGAGGGCACTTCCGTGTTTATAGCACATGAAAAGTGTGCTATAGCATCACTGGATGTCCTCACGCTATGTGAGAACCTCCAGCGTCGCTGAAATCCCCATAGGAAAGCATTGAAAGCATTTTTCACTGCTTTCCTATGAGGAGGCCTAATGGCCGTGTGTGGCATTGCCGCGCATGCGCATTAGGTCTCCCACGCTGGCAGCCGTGCAGGCTCAATAGGTCTCCCCCGTCAGATGACGTTGGTGGGGGAGGAGCTTGGGCAGACCCTGACCCAGCACCGAGGGACTTTGGCGCTGGATACAGGTAAGTCACTGAAGGGGCTTTAACCCCTTCAGCAACATGGGATGGGGGGTGGGAGGGAGAGGGGAAAACGGTTTGTTTTCCTGGCACTGGAGAGTCCCTTTAAGTATCAAAATCCTTCCATCGTTATAAAAAACAGTAAGATGGAAAACCATAGTGCTCACTGTCTCAGATATATTTGTTAAGACCAATATATGATCTTAAAGTAATTCTTACTTCTATCTTTTGTACATAATTGGGATCAACACAGTTCAAGGACACGCTGTCAGTACTAAAACAAACAGCCTGTTTAAAACAGAATAACCCCAGTTTTGCCGATAACTGGGGTCATCTGATACAGACAGACACTATAAATCTTTGAACATTGTATCAACTGCATCCTAGTTAACCATTTATTGTGGCAATATTCCAATAACATTGGGACTAATATATTGAAACATATTAGTGATACACAGACTACCGTTTTTTACTTTGATATTTCTTGAAGACGTATTCCACACACCATAACTACTGCTGGTAATCTATTAGAATTAATCTAATAACTCTCTCTTTTTTTCTGCAAATTCTGGCTTTAAGTGGGAGCCTGTTTGATCCAGTAGAGTAGTATCAAAGCCACTACTGCCTATCAAGTTAGTCCAGCTTAAAGGACCACTCTAGGCACCCAGACCACTTCAGCTTAATGAAGTGGTCTGGGTGCCAGGTCCTTCTAGGGTTAACCTATTGTTTTATAAACATAGCAGTTTTAGAGAAACTGCTATGTTTATCAATGGGTTAAGCCTTCCCCCAATTCCTTTAGTGGCTGTCTCATTGACAGCCGCTAGAGGCGCTTGCGTGATTCTCACTGTGAAAATCACAGTGAGAGCACGCAAGCGTCCATAGGAAAGCATTACGAATGCTTTCCTATGTGACCGGCTGAATGCGTGCGCAGCTCTTGCCGCGCGTGCGCATTCAGCCGACGGGGCGGATCGGAGGAGGAGAGGAGGTAGAGAGCTCCCCACCCAGCGCTGGAAAAAGGTATGTTTTACTCCTTTTCCCCTTTTCAGAGCCGGGCGGGAGGGGGACCCTGAGGGTGGGGGCACCCTCAGGGCACTATATTGCCATGAAAACGAGTATGTTTTCCTTGCACTATAGTGGTCCTTTAAACTCATGCAATTATTGTTAAGATCTTAGTGTTCAAAACAACAGAAAGTGGTTACAGTTTATGAATAAGCTTATCTCCAACCTGACCATCGTCTGGAATTTTCATGAACTTTGTCCTGTGTTTCTGGCACCTCCTTTTACTCCAGGGATACTTGTTCCAAAAGTTCATTACACGGTAATGTGACCTTTTGGCCCTCAGATATAACATAATGATCTCCAGCAGAGAGGGCAAGGTGTCTGCTGTTTGCTGACCAGTATGCAGGCTGCTGGATTCTGGGATCACTGTAATCAGTCTGAGGGACCCTGATCTGTGCATAGCCCCGCTCACTCAGACTGAATACAGTGATCTGTGCATGGCCCCGACACTATCACTACTATAAGCGCCTGTTTTCACTTGTTATATTATAGTTCTATCATGGCCCCGACCCCTCAGGCTGAACACAGTGATCTTTTCTAGGCCCTGCCCACTCACACTAAATACAGCTATCTGTGCATGACCACGCCCCCTCACACTGAACACAGCTATCTGCTCAGTTTTCCTGCTCTTCACTGCTCCCTCACGCACGCAATTTAGTGATGCCAGTTCCGCACCCGGCATCACTACAGAGGACGCACAAGAGGAAGCAGTGAGGAAAAGGGAAGACTGAGCTCCCTCGCTGCTGCCAAGGACTTCTCCTCCCCGGCCAGGTAAATTTTAGCAGAGTAGGCACCTGCAATGTGGGGAGAGCAGGTGCCTACTCTGCCTTAGTAATCATGTCAAACTCGTGGCTCGCTGGGCCGCAAAGATATTTATTGTGGGCTAGACATGTACAATTTGTTTCGGGCCGAAAATGAATTTGGATGAATTTCGGGTAATTCGGACATTCGGGAACTTCCGAATGTCCGAATAGCCGAAGTGCCGAATTACCAAAGTCCCGAAGTTCCGAAATTACCGAATTTCCAAAGTGTCGAAGTGCAGAAGTTCCAAAGTGCTGACGTGCCGAAGTTCCGAAGTTGCCGAAGTGCCGAAGCACAGTATTGCCTAAGTACTAATATGTGTTAGAAGAAGAATGTTACAATGTATACAATTTTAAATAAAAAGTATACAAACATAGCCAGGATTCAGTTGTAAGCATTTGCAACACTTACAACAATCAAGTAACATACATTCAAATGAAACGTAAGTTACTTAGCCAGTCAATGCAATGACAGGAATGAATAAGTAGATAACTCTCTAATTCCCATGGTATTAGGGAGCTATCTACTAAAAGGCTGAAAGACCTAAATTGGTCTTTCAGCCAAATTTACTAATACTAAGTAAAGATTACTTAGTATTAGTAAATTATGCCCCTACTCGCCCTGAGCGGTGGGTGGGGGCCCTAAATACTAATTGGGGGGGGACCTTTATAAGCCTTCCCCCGCCCTGCTGAGCCCTCCATGGGTGAAGATGGATTATTATTTTTTTTGCGCCCCCTTCTTTTTTGTTTGTTTTTTAAGTGCGTCGGTTATTATGGCTTTTTATTTGGCCTTTTTTGGGGCTGAAAAAAGAAGATTTTAGAAGAAAGAAAACATCAAATGGTAAGTTTTATTTTTATTTTTTTCAGGTACTTAGTTAAATGGTACCCCCTCATTATTTTTAGGGTGAGGGGGGTAGGTAGGGGTTAAGTATTTTGGGGAGGACATTAGGTCCCCCCTAATTAGTATTTTAGGGCCCCCACCCACCGCTCAGGGGTGGGGGCAAGGGGGATGGACATTAGGTCCTCTGCCCTCATTCTAATTTAGGGCCCCCACCTAAGGGGTGGGGGCTGGGGGGGCAATAGGGCCCATTTTTTTCATTTTTTTTTTTTAACTGTCTGCTTACTGTTTAATAGACATGCTAAACCGCGAGTCGGTGCACAATGTACTAATACTAAGTAATTTTTACTTAGTATTAGTAAATTTGGCTGAAAGACCAATGTGGCGAAACCGGCCTCGCCACGTGTCCTTGGAGGGGGCTGCTTGCCCGCCTCTTGCCTTTGGACTATGGACCAGACTTTATGTGAATATGTTAACCCAGATAGCTATGCCATGGAGCCCATTCGTGTAGTTAAAGACTTCGGCTCCATGGCAATTGAACTGTGTGAATAGGATCTGAGCGCTCTTCGGTAGTTTTGTGCGCTCAGATCAAAGCTATCTGGGGATATGTGAAATGTCTGTGTGTTATGTGTAAAAGGTGACTTTATGTATTTTAAAGTGTTTTATGTCTTTTTGCAACCATGTGCTCAATGGAGTCTGCCTCTATCCCTGGATAATTGGATTACTTTCCCCCATTGTCTCCAGGATAGAGGGCTCTGTAAAACCTGTTTGAGCCAGATAGCAATGTGCCAGCCAGGGCCCAAAAGATACTTTTACTAACTTTTGAACCCCTGGTCGGATTCATGCCATTTTTTAATATGTTGTTCCCCTGAATGGATTGATTGTGAATATGTAATTTTATGTAAATGTGATGTATGGTTTTAAAGTTATGAAAGTTGGGTAGAAAGTATGTTTTAACTGTATGTGTAATTGAGTTTACTCTCAGGATAAGGGGAGGGAATATGTGGGATGTAACTGATATGTGATTGGTTGTTTTATACCTCCCTGTGGGCGGTCCTGTATGTGAAAGGCTGTAATAAAAACCAAGCTGGGTGTGCCAGCACAGGAGTTCCTGTTTAACCCTCAAAGTGAAGTGTCGTCTCATTATTGGGGGAAGGATTTATTGTATGCTGTTCCAGTTTGACTGCTAGGAGGGTAAACCTATTCAACTGTCTACAGCATTCATATTCTTGGGAGAATTTATTTGTTCTCCGGTTTGGTGATTGTGGTGTCTGCCAGAGTGCTTGGAGTCCTCAGGAAGCGCTAGTAGCATCCATCAACGGAGGTACCCAGTCGGGGTGCCAGGCGATCCGTTACAACCAATTTAGGTCTTTCAGCCTTTTGGTAGATAACTCCCTAGTACCGTGAGAATTAGGGAGTTATCTACCAAGCGGCTTTAAGAGACGTTCCAAAATTCCGAAGTGTCGAAGTGCCGAAGTTGCCGAAGTTCCGAAGTGCCGAAGTGCCGAATTGCCAAAGTGCCGAATTGCCGATGTCTTGAATTTCGGAATGCCGAACCGAACCGAACCGAAAATGTTCCCATGCACATGCCTATTGTGGGCTGCATGCGGGCCGCGAGTTTGACATGCTTGACCTAAATAGTCCTCGGTTTGGTACATGTAACATAAAGGGAGAAAACGGAGGGACACAATAGTGTAGTATGTCAAAATAGGAATGATGTAAATCAAAAAGTATAAAATGTGCACTCACACTTTTTAGGAGCTTCAATACAGCTCCAAATATCACGCCTTGGTGGATTTCTGAGCTTTATCCTTGGTGGGGATTATACCACCTACGAGCATTGGATTGAGCAAACCATGCTTTGCTCTCTAGCATGTGAGTAGGCCTTTTTAACTTCTTTTGTCTATCTCACCTTATATCACAGTGTGCACTATTGTGGGTTTATTCGTTTCTCCATATATATATACACATCAACCAAGAACTACCATCTACACCTGTATCCTTGAGTGGGGATCATACCACTTCACACGCTTTCCTTTGAGCCATATCTATGGCTTCATCACATGTGAGTGCACATTTTATATCTACACCTACCCTTGTTCCATAGCTCTACATACTTCACTATATAAATATTTTAATCTCTTTTAGGAGAATACCTCCCACTGCTGTGAATATAAGGAGAACTCAACTCTCACTTGATCCTTAGGCGAGGATTATTTCGCTCAGGCGCAATATTTGGAGCTGTATTGAAGCTTCTAAAAGTGTGAGGGCACATTTTATACTTTTTGATTTACAACATTCCTATTTTGACATACTACAATATTGTGTCCCTCTGTTTTCTCCCTCCATATTTCATATACCAAACCGAGGACTATTTAGGCACTGTACCTACCCCCTGTTTTCTATTGGAGAATTACGTGCCTACAGTTATTTGCGATGTAAATCCTACCCTGAGTCTTCTCTACATTTTTTTTAATGAGTTTACAACACAAAATACTGCTGCTTGATTTTGTTAAGCCCCAATTATCAGGCTCTGTCCCAAGTGAGTGTTTTTAGTCTTTTTGCCTATACCACTTATTTAAAACAGAGCAAAACTATGCCTGATGTCCGTTTGTTTGTATTTTTGTGTGTGTTTTTTTTTTTTGTGTGTAATCCTCCTTGAAGTGAGCTACTGTGGAGGAATATAACATTTTTGGCTGTGAAGTGCTACCTGTAAAGGTCACTGTAGGTGCTGAGATTAGAGCACTGTATAAAGCCCCTTTTGCTCCTTGTATTTGCCCCTTGAATGTAAGTACCAGGAGCCTTTTTTTATTTTAAATTAATTTTCATTGATTAGGAAAAAAAGTGACTTTATTGATTTTCTTCCCCACTTATAGAATATTTACCATTTTATTGTAATCAATGTAAATTATAACCAGTTAACAGAAAACAAGATCTTACGTTTTGGCACTACAACTAAATTTAAAGGAACACTACAAACCATAAGCAATACACGAATGAGCAGGCTTTTTCGTAAACATTGCATAATATTTATTTTCATTTATTTATTTATTTTCTTCATAGAATTAAAGGTGTTTATGGGGAAATTGGAAGGTTTTCTTCATCTTCTTTTAGCTACACAGAGCTAGTGGAAGTGACAGGCGAGCTGGGCTATATTGAGCCTAGATTCACTAATTCTCAATGAGCTGTACTATAGCTCATTAAGAAGCAATGTGTGTGTTGGCAGCTCCAGCACAGAGGTTTTTACAATTAAACAGACAGTAGAATTTTTTTTTCATATTCCCCAAAATAAACATTACAATGTACCAATGTTTTTAATGCATGTTCCTTTAAAATCTCATCTGATGCTTAAGGACTGAGCAAAATACGTGTTTCAATCCTGAAAAAATACGTGTTTTAATACTTTATATAGATATTTATGAACATGTTTATGAACAAACAAGCGAACACAACATATTCAAGTAGCCTCTAGAATGTCTTTCTGGGCCATAAATATATATACATTTTTAACTTCTATGATATCTTCTTATGAGTTGTCCTTTTTCAGAAGGTGAGAGAGGTTTGCTGGAATCCCAATCCATTCAGGAAGATAAAAAGCTGCATTTATCATACGTCTGTAGGGACGGAAGTCAGTTAATGAGAAATTTGCAAGGTAGACAGTTTCACCTCCTGTCATGTACCCAACCCAAAACCCAAATGTTCCTATAGTCATAATAGTGTGGTTGCAGTGTACCAGGAGGGCAAAGTCACGGGCAGGAGAACCTTCTATGCCATCTCCAGCAAAGTGGACATCCCCAACGGAATTGTTTATATTCTCCTTGCACCAATCCATGCCGTTACTGGCCACTACAAATATGGGGTTTTGATATTTATTTCTAAAATAGTCCATGGCTTTCTGCAAATATTCTTTATCACCGACAACCCCATCCTTATTTTCCATAATCTTTACATAGTCTCCTCTGCGGACGTGCACCCCAACAAAGGTAACATTTTTCTTATTCCCTCGTACTTTAGCAAGATAAGCATAGCTCTCTTCTTTAATCCATTCATGAAAACTGAATTCTTTGAAAATCTCATCTCTTAAATAGTCATAAAAGTTCCAAGAGCAAGGATAACCAGTCAGTTTTACATACTCTCCTTGGATGTTTTTGTACTCTGGAGACATGAAATTACGTATTGTGTAATCTGTCCAATTAATATGATCAGCGACCTCTTGGTTAAGCACAGGCAGTTGAATTTTAAAGATTTTCGATAACTGCTCATGCATTTTTGGTAAGATGTAGGCTTGGTAACCGTTAAGTCTTGCAAGGCCATAGACCGTAGCATATTCCCCCATTAAATTCCCCAGGCGTCCAGCAACATTTACTGTCATCATACCTGTGTGAGGTGTTTTAGTGGCTATTAATGCCACTGTTTGTTCAAGTTGTGAATGTTCAATAGTTATGATGTTGCATTTGGTAATAGTTCTTGTACCGTTATGGGAGATGTATAAAATACTCACAATAAAGATGACCAATGCAATATGTAAGACACTGAGAAGGTTTTTCATTTTCCTGGGGGCAACTGCTTCAAAAAAAACTACAAAAAAAAGCAATAGATGAATGAGCTGGCTTTTTGTAAACCTTTGCATAATATTTAATTTAATTTATTTTGTTTATTCATAGAATTAAATGGTTAACCCAAGCACCACACCCACTAAAAGCTAGTGTGATGGTTTTGGTGCCTGGAGTTCCCTGGAGCACACTCACACATTAGGTCAAACCAGTCAGTTTACACTTTTAGTGAATAAACAAACTCTAAATTAGCACAAAGTTGACATGGGTAAAATGAAATGAGGAGTTTTGCCTTGGCTAGTTAAGGGTTTCCAGATATAGCATGGGTGCACAACAGGTCCCAGGTAAGTGTCAAATCATTCAACAGTTTGACTATGCACGGTGGAATTATACCAGGGGACTTCTGACACCCTAACTAACTACATAGATCCATAGAGATCATGGTGCATAGATCATGGGTCGTCAACCTGGTCCCTACCGCCCACTAGTGGGCGTTTTAGGATTCCAGGTGGGCGGTAGGGATTTCTGAGGCTAAATCCTCTTTTTAAGAGGATTTCTCCTTTTGGGCGGGCGCGAGCGGCTCTGCATGCGCAAGTCTTCAGTGACCGGCAGGAGGAAGCGCTCCCTCCTGCCAGGCCACCTTCTGGACCCCCGGCATGGCAGCGTTCTAATCAGTCGCGGCGAGGGAGCTCTAACCTCTCTGCTCCCTCGCGCGATGTTTGCTGATGCCGCGGGAGCCGGAATATGATGTCATATTCCGGCTCCCGGCATCCGTAGACAGTCCGCGAGGGAGCAGAGCAGAGAGGTTAGAGCTCCCTCGCTGCGTCTGATTAGCCGCCCGCCTAAGTGAAGCCCCACTGGACCCCAGGGACAGATCCACACCAGCTCTCCAGGTAGGGAGGCTGGGTGGATATTTAATATTAATAATTTGTGTGTATATGTGTTTGTCTCTAAGTGTATGTGTGTGTGTCTGTAAGTGTATGTGTGTGTGTCTGTAAGTGTATGTGTGTGTGTCTGTAAGTGTATGTGTGTGTCTGTGTCTGTAAGTGTATGTGTGTGTCTGTGTCTGTAAGTGTATGTGTGTGTCTGTCTGTAAGTGTATGTGTCTGTCTGTAAGTGTATGTGTGTGTGTCAGTAAGTGTGTGTGTGTCTGTGGGTCTGTCTGTGCATGTGTGAGTGTCTGTAAGTGCATGTGTGAGTATGTGTATATTTGTGTGTATGTGTTTCTATGTGAGTGTGTGTGTGTGTATGTGTTTGTCTGTGAGCAGAGTACTTGTAGAATAGAAGAAAGAAGGTGCAGAGTACTTGTAGAATAGAAGAAAGAAGGTGCAGAGTACTTGTAGAATAGGAGAAAGAAGGAGTAGAGTACTTCTTCTAGTATAGGGGAAAGAAGGAGTAGAGTACTTCTAGTATAGAGGAAAGAAGGAGTAGAGTACTTGTAAAAAAGGAGAAGGAAAGAAAAGGAAAAGGAGAGAATTGTTGTTGACTAATAATAGTAAGTGGGCTACCTAGCTCAGCCTTCCTACTGGGCATTGCTATAAGGAAGGTTAAAAAATAGAAAAAAGGGGAAAAAGGTGGGAAGGGGAATTGAGGAGGGAGAGGAGGGGAGCTGACGCACAGATGAGAAATCATTTTATGAGCAAACAAAGAAGTCTTCCGATTATCACTGAAAGAGGAGACCTTCGTTTGTTCCTTATGAAAATCGAACCAGATATCAAATATTTAGTCTCGCAGCATCAACCTCAAGGATCTCATTAATCACTAGTAAAGGTAAGCTCAATTTACTTTATTGCTTCCTCATTAAACTTTATAAAGTTAAAAACATTATAAACATGCATAAAGTAGAAATAAAAAGATAAATGTACGTTCATTTATGTATTTTTTAAAACACCCTCCTTTCTAAAAAATATTCCGCGCTTGCGCGAAAACTGGTGGGCGGTAAGGAAATTTTTCCATCAAGAAAGATGCATTAGTGGGCGGTAAGTGGAAAAAGGTTGACTACCACTGGCATAGATGGTTCTTTTAATTATTGTTCCAATATTTTTTTCCCGCAACTACTTTAAGCTTAAAAGAAATTGTCACTGCAACAAAAACAAGATATTTTAATTCAGAAATATGAGGATAATCTGGGGCACATGTGGAGTAAAGTTCTACATTTGAAGAAATCGTCATGAAAACAAAAAGAGGTACCAGGAACATGTAATTGATTTTCTTGGTAAAAAGCTCCTCCCCCAAAAGTGTTCTTTAGAATACAACCCTTAGAATAAGCAACTGAAAAACAAAATTCAATCAAAATTTATTTAAAAATTTACTTCTATCAAACAGGTATGGGCCATTTACTTTCTGGGGTAGAGATCGCCAATAGTGACTCTATTTTGATGGTTGCTGTTTGCCAACAGTCAGTATATTAAGTATATTATGGCAGCTATAAATCCAACAGGTTGGCTTATTTGTCAATCTTCAATAGAAGGATTTTCTCCCTTACACACGTCTCTGAGGCCAGGTCCAGGATCTTCTTAAGGATAACTGGGAATCAACTCGACCATAAGGAGGGGGACTGGTTGGATATAAGTGACCCCAAGGAGCAAAGCGATATTAGCACACTTAGATTGTGTTTTATTTCTGCAAGTGCCTGTCCATTGTTTTTATGCATTATATTTTGAATTAAAAGGACACTATAGTCACCAGAACAATTACAGACCATGGAGAGAAAAGGGGTCAGTTAGTGCTGTTCGTTAAGGGGCGAGGTCAATTGTATTACAGCATTGCCCGCCCCCCCTCCTCCCTTCCCAATGGTGGCCCTGCTTGTAGGAGTAATTAACCATTCTAGATGTTCTGCAGGGGTTACTGAGTCTTTTAAATTACTTGCTATTCGGGAAGAAGCCTTGATGTCAAATGAAAGTTAGTCATTTTTAGTCATTGAACTATAGTAAATTGACTTTTTTTACACAACAATCTGCATTTACATGAAGCAAGATTCTATCAGAGGATATAGATTACCGTGTGCAGTGTTTTTGTGAATACCAAGGTTGAATGGAAACTGTAAAACAAGTAAAAGTTTACTCCTAACATTTAAGACATAGATCCTCCTTTTAAAAAAAAAAAAAGACGGATTTACTTACCTTCTTTACCTCACCATGGCTGCCGATCATCAGTGATGATGATCTTAGCCAATCTAGAACTTCTCCACTGAGAGGAATTAATGCTGTGTATGCACATTTACTGTCTCACAGTGCTAATCATTGGCTGTTCATGGAGATGCATCATTCCAATACATCCCTATGGGAAGCTTTTCTGCCGAATGTTGGTCCAGATTGCAGAACTGTAATGAGGAGCACCTCTAGTGGCTGTCTGAGTCATTTTGCACCAAAACCACTACAATAAGCTGTAGTGGTTCTGTTTCGAAAGTGTCCCTTTAAATCTCATTATACATTTTGATTGAGGAATTGTGCTATTCTTGCAATTATTGTGCGCACGTGTACAGTATAATATTTTATGATTTAGCTTGAACACACTTTGTATTTTAAAAGCCAGACAGTTTTGTGCATTTAACACGAACTCTTTATATGATAAAGCCATAACCTTTATAGTTGTAAAACAATTCTGATTTATGATAAAATATAACTATTTTATAATCTTAGTTAATAATTTACATTGTACTCTTTCCCATGTTGAATTATGTTCATGTTCCGGGTCCAGAATACTTGAACCTAAAGCGTAATGGTTTTACATACTTTCCCTGTACTTACTTGTAATGATTTAGAGAATTGTAGCACGTTTTAGTAAAGGAGAATATTTTCTAATTGTGCCATTTGGTCTCCATTTCAATTATCGTAATATCAATCACATATACTTTTATTTCATAACATGCATGGCTTCATGGGGTTGAATTTACATTTTTTTTAATGTTCCTTTTCCTGCTTAAAAATTGTTTATTGCTTTATGAGTACATTAACAATGCTCAAAGAACCATAACCACTACGATGTGCTGTTTAGAAATAAGACAAATTATTTAAACTTATGAATCACATCTGGTAGTTTGCGCTTCCATCAAAAAGGAGGCTACTCGTGATATTAGGGGATACTCTTCTAGTTCCCCTTAAAAATGTGAACTATATGAATTGTCATCCTCTTATGCTCATTCTCCATGTGCTTTCTATACTGGTTAATTGAATTTATGTTTTGGGTTTTTTGCCTACTTTTAGTGATATATTCTTTTTATTGGGGAACATCAGTTGCACGGTCATTCTCTCTTTCAGTTCTTCTCTCCTTGATTCTGTTTGTACATCTTAATAAAAGACAAGCAGAAGAGTAGTCGAGGAAAGCCAAAGTCAGGGGAAGCCAGAGGTCAGAGTAAACAAAGAAATAAGCCAAGCTCAGAAGCTGAAATCAGTCTGGAGAACACTGGATCTAAACAGGAGAACCAGAGTCAATTAACTGACACTGCTGGGAGAGGCAGTGTCTTATAACTAGCTAATTAGGTATCTGCTTCAGGTGGACTGAGTTTGACAGGAGCAGCCACATGCTTGCTGAAGACAAGGCAGGGTTTAACATCAAGCTGAAGTGTGACTCTGAGGCAAGATGACAGGACAAAGGCAGAAAGGGTCCAGAGTTCAAATCCCCTTGGAGCCACCTGGAGGGTGACCACACCTGGACTTCCATATGACATGGTGTGCATTGTGACATCACCCCCTCCTCAAAATTGCCATCCAGGTGTGAGCAGGAACTCCACAAGCCCAGAATCTCTACCTCCCTTCTTTTCTTAGACTTAGGTGTGACCTTAACTGTTTCAGTTCTTGTAGGGGAGGCGTTCGCAGCTAGCAATGCTCTTTCGAACATCTCGACATCTTTCTTGTTACAACTGTACCATTTGAAGCATATGTACAATCTTCCGTGAGCTGGCAGGGAGTAAGGATGGTACTGGTAATAACCGAAGTTTCTTCATCAGAGAAGTCGAATCAGGCAAGAGAGACATTTTTCCATAGGCATCCATGCCATACGTGCGGCTTTCTTCGAAACTCTGGGAAAATACAGCACCCACAGTGGGCTTGGAGTCCAAATTTCTGTTACTCTGGGAGACAAGGCAGGGCTTAACATCATGCTGAAACATGAGTTGAAGTGTGGCTCTGAGGCAAGACAGCAGACTAGAAAGAGTCCAGAGTTCAAATATCCTTGGAGCCACCAGGAGGGTGACCACACTTGGCCTTCCATATGACAGGCAGAGTATAGACAGGCAATATTTGGGGAAAGGGATTTAGGGGTAATAATTTCAGATGACTTAAAGGTAGGCAGACAATGTAATAGAGCAGCAGGAAATGCTATCAGAATGCTTGGTTGTATAGGGAGCTGCTAATATCTTAAAAGAGGGAAGTGCTCATGCCATTGTACCTCACTTGTCTACTCTATCTCCAGAAGGATATTGATACTTTAGAGAGAGTTCAGAGAAGGGCTACAAAACTGGTTCATGGATTGCAGGATAAAACTTACAAGGAAAGGTTAAAGGAACTTAACATGTATAGCTTGGAGGACAGACAAGATGGGGGGATATGATAGAAACATTTAAATACATAAAGGGAATCAACACAGTAATGGAGGAGACTATATTTAAAAGAAGAAAAACTACCACAACAAGAGGGCATAGTCTTAAATTAGAGGGGCAAATGTTTAAAAATAATATCAGGAAGTATTACTTTACTGAGAGGGTAGTGGATGCATGGAATAGCCTTCCAGCTGAAGTGGTAGAGGTTAACACAGTGAAGGAGTTTAAGCATGTGTGGTATAGGCATAAGGCTATCCTAACTATAAGATAAGGCCAAGGACTAATGACTAGAGTTGAGCCAAACATTAAGTTTTTTGGACCCCGGACCCGAACACGGACATATCACTGTATGTTCGGGTTGGAGTTCGGTGTTCGGTGATTTAATGACGCGTTTTGAAAGGCTGCAGGGCAGCCAATCAACAAGAGTTTGACTCGTGTGCCCTTAGAAGCCATCACTGCCATGCCTACTAATGGCATGGCTGTGATTGGCAAGTGCAGCATGTGACCCAGCTAGTAGGAACATGTCTATTAAACAGTGAGCAGCCTCCTGAGCCCCCACCCGCGACACGCAAGTGGGGGCTTTTAAACTAAAGGGGGGACCTATTGCCCCCCCGGCCCCCACCCCTGAGCACTGGGTGGGGGCCATAAATAACAATAAGGGGGGACCTACGGTCCTCCGCCCGCCCCCACCCCTGAGCGGTGGGTGGGGGCCATAAATAAAAATTGGGGGGGCCTAATGTCCTCCCCCAGGCCCCACTCCTGTGCGACAGGTGGGGACCCTAAATAACAAAAAAGGGGGGGACCTACTGTCCTCCCCCCGGCCCCCACCCCTGAGCGGTGGGTGGGGGCCATAAATAAAAATTGGGGGGGCGTAATGTCCTCCCCCAGGCCCCACTCCTGTGCGACAGGTGGGGACCCTAAATAACAAAAAAGGGGGGACCTACTGTCCTCCCCCCGGCCCCCACCCCTGAGCGGTGGGTGGGGGCCAAAAATAAAAATTTTGGGGGGATACCTAATGTCCTCTCCCCTTCCCCCCACCCCTGAGCGGTGGGAGCCATAAATGAGAATTTGGGGGGGACCTACTGTCCTCACCCGGCCCCACCCCTGCGCGACGAATGGGGGCCCTAAATAACAATGGGGGGGACCTACTGAGTGGTGTGTGGGGGCCTTAAATAAAAATTGGGGGAGGACCTAATGTCCTCGCCCCCCGGCCCCCACCCCCCACCCCTGAACGGTGGGTGGGGGCCATAAATAAGAATTTGGGGGGGGGACCTACTGTCCCCCATGCACGGCATGTGGGGCCCTAAATAACAATAAGGGGGACCTAATTTCCTCCCCCCCCAGCCCCCACCCCTGCGCTAATGTGGGGGCCCTAAATAACAATATGGGGAGGACCTAATGTCCTCCCATCCGGCCCCCACCCCTGCGCATCGGGTGGGGGCCCTAAATAACAATAGGGGGGGGACCTAATGTCCTCCCCCCGGCCCCCATCCCTGAGCAGCGGGTGGGGGCCCTAAATAAAAACTTACCCCCCAGGTGACTAGGGGTCCCCAAACCACTAGTCACCCCCTCACACGCAAAAAATTACCCCTACCTACCCCCTTCATCCTATAAATAATGAGGGGTGACCCTTATCTAAATACCTGTACTGAATGTTATGAGTTATGAGTCAAATTACACAGCGTGGGAAAATTCAAAAGAACTTTCCCACACTGTGTAAAATGACACAGAGCATTCTGATTGGCTGGATTTCAAGCTAACCAATCAGAGTGCTCTGTGTCATTTTACACAGCGTGGGAAAGTTCTTTTGAATTTTCCCACGCTGTGTAAGTTGACTCATAACACTCTGATTTGTTACTTAATCCACCAATCAGAGTGCTCTGTGTCATTTTACACAGCGTGGGAAAATTCCAAAGAACTTTCTCACGCTGTGTAAAATGACACAGAGCACTCTGATTGGTGGATTTCAAGCCAACCAATCAGAGTGTTATGAGTCAAATTACACAGCGTGGAAAAATTTAAAAGAACTTTCCCACGCTGTGTAAAATGACACAGAGCACTCTGATTGGTGGATTTCAAGCCAACCAATCAAAGTGCTGTGACAGGTAAATGTAGAGACTTACCTGTCAGTCTCTTCATTTACCTGTCAGAGCACTCTGATTGGATGGCTTAAACCCACCAATCAGAGTGCTCTGAGCCTAATTGCAGAGTGAAAGCTCAGTCTGCATGGCATGGGTGAAAACGGATTATTATTTTTTGCCCTCGTTTTTTTTTTTTTTTTTTTTTAAAGTGCATCGGTTATTATGGATTTTTATTTGACCTTTTTTGGGGCTGAAAAAAGAAGATTTTAGAAGAGAGAAGACATCAAATGGTAAGTCTATTTTTTTTTTAACAGGTATTTAGATATGGGTCCCCCCTCATTATATTCAGGATGAGGGGGGTAGGTATGGGTAATTTTTTTGGGAGGAGGGGGGTGACTTGGTGTTGGGGACCCCTAGTCACCAGGGGGGGTAAATTTTTATTTAGGGCCCCCACCCGCCGCTCAGGGGTGGGGGCTGGGAGGGAGGACATTAGGTCCCCCCCTTATTGTTACTTAGGGCCCCCACCCGCTGCGCAGGCGTGGGGGCGGGGGGTGGACATTAGGTTCCCCCCTTATTGTTATTTAGGGCCCCCACTCACCGCGCAAGCATGGGGGCTGGGAGGGAGGACAGTAGGTCCCCCTCAAATTCTTATTTATGGCCCCAACCCACCGCTCAGGGGTGGGGGCCGGAGGGGGACAGCAAGTCCCCCCCTTATTGTTATTTAGGGCCCCCACCCGCCGCACAGGGGTAGGGGCCGGGGGGAGGACATTAGGTCCCCCCTTATTGTAATTTACCCCACCCACCGTGCAGGGGTGGGGGCCGGGGGGGAAGACATTAGGTCACCCCCTTATGGTTATTTAGGGCCCCCACCTGCCGCTCAGCCCCTGGCTGCTCACTGTTTACTAGACACACCCCTACTCGAGGTAAAGCGAGTAGGGGCTGAATTTACTAATACTAATACTAAGTAATCTTTACTTAGTATTAGTAAATGTGGCTGAAAGACCAATTTAGGTCTTTCAGCCTTCTGGTAGATAGCTCCCTGATACCGTATGAATTAGCGAGTTATCTACTAAGCGGCTGCTTATTTCATGTTATTTTTAAGTGATTTCCCTATCCACATTTGTTTGCAGGGCACTTGTCCTACTCTTACCCCCATTTTACTTCCTTTTGCAGCCCTCTAGCCCTTTCCAGGAGTTTTTTAGAGCTATTTTTGTGCCCATAAGTTCGGGACTCCATTGATTTAAATGGGGTTCGGGGTCAAGTTCAGGGTCAAGTTCGAACCCGGACCTTTTTTCTAAGTTTGGACGAACCCGCCGGACCCGAACATCCTGGTGTCCGCTCAGCTCTACTAATGACAGTATTTAGAAAATTGGGCAGACTAGATCTTATCTGCCATCACATTCTATGTTTCTATGCCTCTACACTGCCCAAATACAATACCGACCACCAATGGGTGGGGGCTTTTATAGTATTCCCACGTACTGACCACAAATAGGGGAATGGGGACACATTTGTTTTATTACATATCCCCAACCATGTTGGCCAATAGTGGGGACCAGTGGTGAACCGTAATATGACCATATCGCATTACTTATTCAAAAGTGCCCCATCCCAGTGCCCACCATGTGGTGGATTATGCCCCCCCTGCTATTTCACAAGCTCTGTCCCCATGGGATGAATCTCTAGTTTTAACAGTTTAGCATACATACCACCTCCTGTCTGTGGCAGGCGAGTTCATAGATAGGTAAATATCTCTATTATAGTTATATAGGAGTTTTAGTGACTCCCATAAGCCTTTTGATGTATTCATTATTTTATCTTTATTTTATTTTGTAATGTGGCAGCTGGCTTGCAAGTGCTGGCCTGCCACCACATAATTAACCATTGTGCCACTGAGGTTTTTTTTTTAACTATATACACACTGGCTGCGCTAGCAAATGGTTTGACCAAATTCAAGCCAATTCAGGTCCTAATTTTGAAAATCCAGACATTGTTAAATAGCATGAAAAATATCCAGATTCTGCAGTCTGAATGGCCATATGGATGCTGTTGCCCCTCTTGGTACAGGACTGTATGGAGTTTAATGAATAACAAAAACAATCAAATGTGTTTAATAGTTACGGTGAGCTTCTTAATCAATTAGTTCATTAGTTCATCAATAATGATTAACTCCAGCCAATAAATAACAGTTTTGTGCAAAAGCTCTTTGCCTTGACATAGGTGTAAGCTAGATCCAGAGTCTCTTCCTGAATACCTGGACACCATTTGCTTCGCTATCTTGCTTAAGCAAAAAAAAAACTAATCTTACCAAGTCTTATCTCACTTGGATAACCGACTTTGTATTTATTTTCATTCCAGCAACAGTAGTCTAATAAGACTGCATAGATAGGTGAAGACAATCATTTCCCTTGCTATGTGCTGTACTTATTTATAATGTAATTGATGTCGTGCATGATAATAGTAAAATTGACCCTTAATAAAACGTTTATTGGATAAAAGCAATTCAGATTTGTTGTCTCTTGATTAAAGATGTTATTACTTTTTACTACAAAGTTCACTGTAAATGTGTTGTGACATTGTAACTGGGAATTACCTTCAAAATGTTATCAAATTAAAAGAATGTATCAATACATTTAAAGTTCTAATCTGTATATATGTTTTATCAGTTTTACTTATTTACACATGTTCATTTCTGTATTTCAGTAAAATTCTGCACCCCCTGCACTTTTTAGTTTTTCAGTTTTATTTATTTGAATATTGATTGATTGATTGATATTGGGGAGCATATTAGCTACACCTCACTGACGAGGCCAAAAGAAGGACAAAATGATCATCCGTGGTTGCTGTATCTCTCATGTAGAGAGGACTTGCCGGTGTTTCAGATTTAGATTGCCCTTATGGATGAGACAAGTCAGATATTGCAGATGGTACAGGTTTACTCACAAGTGAGCAAAAACTATTTTGAAACCAAAGTGGGGACTAACTGAAGGACAAACTATTGCGTTTTCTGAGCTCTAGCTCATTTTCAGAGTTCTCTGTTTTTGTTTCAATGTTTTGTTTCTCCAAAGATATATATAGTAGACAGTGGGGCACTGTCTACATTTGCCCTGGTGGCAACTACAAGCAAGTAAGTAGCTTAACGTGAGGCCAAATCAGCACCAAATCTGCAATAATAATACAATATATTATATTATTATATATAGTTACAAAATATATTTAGTATGGTGCTGTGAGGCAGCAGCCTCAAAAACTTGTCTTTACCAGTAGACTTGGGGTAAATTGCCAGCCATCCCATGATAGTAGATGGGGCTCCATCAAAATATTTATTAGATTTGTGCACATTCTTGGGCTAAAAGCTTTTTATTTACTTATTTATTTATATCATTATTATATTTAATAAATCATAACAATTTTATTTCACCCTCTCTGCCTTTTACTCATGGCCAGTGAGGTGGGCATTACACTCACTCGTGGTCCAGTGGCTTTGTGCAGGCTGCCAGGGACATTCACAGTGTAGAAGGGACTGCTGGGACCCACAACACAATGTCTTCTTTCCTACCTCCAACTCTCTCTAGAATGTTATGCCGTGCGGAGCTTTGCTGTGGTTACCCACAGCAATACTTTGACGGCTGGGGGTTCCTAAGAAATGAAGAGAGGATCTGAAGATAGCGTTTACTGGGCCTCTCCCACAGCCTGCTATTCAGCAATATTAGTATCATTATGAGCCAATACTGATATTACTAAAAATGCTGAATATCGGATGATAATACCAGCCAAACTGATAATAAATTAATCCAGAGTGAGCAGGTGTATGTCAGTAAGCTTCTCTGTAGTTAGCTTTTTTGTGTGTTAGTGAGCTTGTCTGAAGTGAGCTTGTGTATGTTTGTGTCAATGAGCTTGTCTGTAGTGATTTTGTATGAGTGTGTGTCAGTGAGCACATATATAGTGAGATTGTGAGTGTGTCAGTGAGCTTGTCTGTAGTGAGTTTATGTATGTGTATCCATGAGCTTGTCTGCTGTGAACTTGTGTGTTAGTGAACTGGTCTGCAGTGAGCTTGTGTGTGCATTAGTGAGCTTGTCTGTAGTGAACTTGTGTGTCTGTGTGCAAGTGAGGTTCTCTGTAATTACTTGTGTGTTTGTGCTAGCAAGCTTGTCTCTAGTTTCCTTGTGTGAGTGTGTGTCAGTGAGCTTATCTGTACTGAGCTTGAGTGTGCTTGCGTCTGTGAGCTTATCTGTTGTAAACTTGTGCGTGTTGTGTCAGTGCGCATGTGTGTGTGAGTAGTAAGCTTGTCTGTACTGACACACACATATATCAACTTGTGTGTCAGAGAGCTTGTCTGCAGTAAGTTTGTGTGTGTGCCATGGAGCTTGTCTTTGTGTGTTAGTGAGCTTGTGTGATTTATTCATGGGGAACATATAGATATAAATAATATATATATATAAAAATAGAAAAGATCCTTGTACTCACATTATCGTGATAAATGCTGGGTGCCAAAGCCTGCCGGCTGGTTCACATAGAAAATCCACAAAAAAAGGCTGTACTCCATGGTCTTATTTAAAATTCAAAACTCTTTTATTAGGTATACATTAAAAATGATCGACATTTCAGCCCCACATTGGGCTTTCCTCAGGGCTTTTCCTGGTCATAGGCCATGACAGCACAATGCTGGGTAGCTCCTTCCTATCCCTAATTAGATATGAACTAATTAAAATAAGGGTAGAAGTACCCCCCCAGTCTTGTTTCCTGCAATATCCCAGGGCTGGATCTTTGTGCTGTCATGGCCTATGACTAGGAAAATAAAATTACGGTAAGTATGAATACATTTCCTGGCCATATCCATGGTAGAACAATAATGGGTAATACCCAAGCAATAACCAAGGAAGGGAATAAAAACTCAGACTCAAAATTAAATAATGCCAGTGTATTAGCAAACCAAAATGTGAAAACACAGCAAGTAATCAGACTTATAAGTTAGATGCGGAAAGAACAGTTTTACCAAATTGATCAACCTTCACATCTATTTGATAATGTCTTATGAAAGTGTTTGTCGAGGACCAAGTGGCTGCCTTGCAAATAAGTTCTGGGGACACCTTGGCCGCAACTGCCCAATATGAAGAGAGGGACCATATGGAGTGTGCCTTGAATCCCTCTGGGATGTTCATTTCAGTTGCTTTGTAGGACTGGATAATAGCTGAGACGATCCACCTACTGATCACTACTGTGGATGCTTGAAGATCTCTCCTGGCTCCATGAGGCATAATGAATAGCCTCTGAGAGATTTGCCATGAGGAAGATCTTTGTATATAAATTAAAAGACATCTCACTAAATCAATAGATGCCAGATTAGATTCTTCTCCCTTATTTTGTTCCTCTGAATGTAAAGCTGGGAGCCATATTTCCTCATTTATGTGGAAAGCCAAAGTAACTTTTGGTCAGAATTTGGGAACTGTTCTTAAGATCACTCTATTTTTGTGAAAGGTTGTAAAAGGTTCTTTAGCTGATAGAGCGTGAAGCTCTGATACCCTTCTGCCTGAAGCTAAGGCCACCAAAAGGACTGCTTTTATGGTGAGGAGATGAGGAGAAACCGATTCCAGTGGTTCGAAAGTATGAGATTTCAGTGCTTTTAGAACCAGAGGTAAGTCCCAAGGAGGTGCAATAGGCTTAATCGGTGGATTTATCTTTAAGACTGCAGTCATGAATCTAGCCCATTTATGGTCAGTCAGGGCTGAGAGAGCTGAAATATGTACTTTCAAGGTATTGTAACTCAGACCTTTATCTAATCCTGATTGTAGAAATTATAGAATATCTATAGTAAATGCTGACTGAAACTCTATTTGTTTAGACATAGCCCACTCTGTTGAAACAGCTGTGACCAAAGTATCCAACGATTTAATTGCTGCTAAATCTCGCAGACATTAGTCTATCCTAATTCTCCTTGATCTTTCTGCTGCCTTTGACACTGTTGATCATCAACAGCTTCTTCTCATTCTCCATTATCTCAGTCTGTGAGATACTGCGCTCTCCTGGTGCTCCTCCTACCTCTTCCATCTCTTTTTCAGTGTTTTTCTCTGGTTCTGCCTCTTCTCCCCAACCACTCTCCGTTTGTGTCCCCTAAGGTTCAATCCTTGGTCCCCTACTGTTCTCCATCTCTGACTGCCTCTCCGCGATTTCTACTCAGATGGCTGCTCACTTCCTTAAATTCAACCTGTCCACAACAGAACTTCTGTTTTTTAAATCCCTCAAGTGTTGCTACTTCCGTGTCTGTCTCCCTCCAAGTCAATGGCCCACCATCACCTCTACCTTGCAGGCTCGCTGGCTAGGTGTTCTCTTTGACTCCCACCTCTCATTCACCCCTCATGTCCAGTTGATTGCCAAATCCTGCCGCTTCCATATCAAAAACATAGCTTGCATCCGCCCCTATTTAACACCAGACACGGCGCCATTGTTCTTTCTCGTCTTGACTACTGCAATCCGATTCTCAGTGGTCTTCCATGTTCCTAGATTGCACCGCTGCAATCTATTGTGAACGCGGTGGCAAGGCTCATTTTCCTGTCTGCCCGAACCTCCCACGCCTTCTCCATCTGTCAGTCCCTACACTGGCTTCCAGTTAGATATAGGGCTCAATTTAAGATTCTGGTGCTTGCTTGCAAGTCCCTATATAATGCTGCTCCAACCTACCTATCCTCCCTAATACACAAGTATGTCCCGTTGAGACCCCTGCGCTCTGCCGAAGACCTCCGTCTATCCTCTGTCTGTACTCCTATATCTGATGCTCGCCTCCAAGACTCCAGGGCTGCACCTTCTCTGAGGAACTCCCTTCCCTTCTCTGTTAGACTTTCACTCAGTCTTCACTCCTTCAAAAAAATCTTTGAAAACACACTTCTTCAGGAAAGCATATCATTTAAACTGTTAGTGGATTTTCATTCCCCCCTCCTCCCCACCCATGACTCCTCTCCTGCAACTGTCAAAAATAAGTTCTCAGTGAATACTTTTCTATCAACCTATTTTATTACCCCTACTTATTCCTTTTGTGTCACTATACCCCATTCCCTCTAGCATGTAAGCTCATTGAGCAGGGCCCTCAACCCCTCTGTTCCTATGTGTCCATTTGTCTGGTTACAATTACATGTCTATTAGTCCACCCATTGTACAGGGCTACAGAATTTGCTGGCACTATATAAATAATAAAATAATATTAATAATCACTGGTTGTGAAAAACCTTTGTCTTCCAGCCCTTCCCTTTCAAATACAACGCCATCAGATTGAGGGAGGCTGGATTTGGGTGAAGAACTGGACCTTGTTGTAGTAAAAATGGAACCTTCGGTAGTTGCCATGGTTTTTCTTTGCAGAATCTAAACCTTAGTGGAAACCATGGTCTGCGAGGCCAAAAAGGAGCTATGAGAGTGATGGATACTTTCTCCTGTCTTAGCCTCCTCAGAAGGGGAAAGATGAGTGGAGTTGGCGGAAAGGCATATTCTAGGTTGAATAGCCATCTGCTTGACAATGCATCTCTTCCTATGGCCTGTGGATCGAGATTTTTGGAGAAGTCCTTTACCTTTCTGTTCTGTTGCCATTAGATCTATTTGTGGAAATCCCCATTTTTCTGTTATCATCTTAAATATTTTGTTCGATAGACTCCATTCTCCTGGATCTATTTCCACTCTGCTTAGAAGTTGGCTATTGAATTCTGTATTCCAGGAAGATGAATGGCTGTTAAGCCTGCTAGATGTACTTGTGCCCATGTCAATAATGCTCTCATAATCCTCATCATAGAGTCAACTCCTGGCCCCTTCTTGATGGTTGATATAAGCTATCACCGTTGCGTTGTCTGTTCTAATTTTGACCATTTGTATAGAAGATGTGGTTGGAAATACTTCAGAGCTTTAAACACGGCCATGAGCTCTAGGAGGTTCGAGGGAGTGTTTGTTACTGATGGTATCCATTTTCCTTGAATTAAATGGGTTTGAAGATAGGCTCCCCATCCCCATTGACTGGCATCTGAGGTTATGATAGTCCACTGAATGTTTCCCAGGGGAAGTCCTCTGAGTAGAAATCTCTTGTGTAGACATAACATCAGGTATTGGTGAACCTGAGGGGGGATGTTGATGGGCTGTTGCAGATTTCCTGATCTGAATTGGCAAAAAAATGTTTTTTAAACTCATTCTCCATTGTGCCCACCTTGTCAGACCTAGAGTGGAGGACATTGAACCTAGTAGACTCAAACATTTTTCTGCTGAGGTTACATTGGATGCCAACATCTCTCTAACTTTCTTTACAAAGTTTGCACCTCTTTCTGGAGACAGCTGGACCGTACCTTTGAAAGTGTTGAATGTGGCTCCCAGGTACTTCATGTTCTGAGATGGATGTAGCTGACTTTTTTCTCTGTTGATCTTCCACCCATGAAGTTGAAGGAAAAAAGGAAAATGTATTCCTACTTACCGTAATTTTCTTTTCCTGGTCATAGGCCAAGAGAGCAAAATTATCCCGCCCTGGAGCAAGACTCAGGGTGGAAGGAGTAGCAGGGGTTACTTATACCTTCTGTTTTAATTAGGTTCCTGTCTGGTTAGGGATACGGAGGAGCTACCCATTGTTGTGCTGCCATGGCCTATGACCAGGAAAAGACAATTACGGTAAGGAGGAATCCATTTTCCTACATATATATATATATATATATATGTATATATATATATATATATATGTATATATATATGTAGTTGCATACTGTAATACATATAGTTACATATATACAGTTGCATACTGTAAAACTCTGTTATTTTGGCTAACAGAGTATTACAGTATGTGTGTATAGTTGGGAGTATCCCTTACCCTTAATGTGTATATGTGCTTTTTGAAGTGCAGGGTACATCCCATGAATTGCTGGGGATCCTGAGTTGGTACATTGTTTAGTTCTGTAGTCTGTATCAACTATATTGACAAAATGCACTAACCTGGAACACAACCTTTTAAAAACAGTAACATATCTTCTATTACCTTACCAAGAGCCCTATTCAAGCTTTTTTCTTTCAAAAAATATGGTGCCTCACCCCAATAGAAATTTTTGATGAAGGTTGCCAGACGAGTTTTGTTTGTTTGTATTGCAACATGACATGCCTCAATTCTCGATTTTGGTAGAGTCAAACAGTTAGTCATTTTATAATTGCAGTATTTTGTGTAAATCTAAGTTCAGGGAGACTATTAAGGGATACAACTGCAAGAGTCAGAGTTTCATTATGGTGCTTGGACTGTTCAATAAAGTTTTGGGCAGTAAACTAAATCCTTGCCTAGGGTGTAGAAATCCTTGCATGGGCCCTGGATACGTACTCCTGGAGAATTATTGGGAAGTGAATTGGGACTATTTAGTTATGAACTATAAGAAGAATAGCTTAGATGCCTTATTGTTTTTTATGTTTTTATTTTAATCCAAACGGCTCGGAGGAAATCCATACATTTGAAGGATGTACAGGTAGGGCAGAGTCATGTTTGGAACAGTGGGTGCTGCTTCTTACTCTATAAGTTAATGGGACACCATAGTCACCAGAACCACTAAAGCTTAATGTACTGGTTTTGGTGTCTATAACCAGTCCCTGCAGGATGAGTACTGTAAAGACTGTATTTTCAGAGAAAAGGCAGTGTTTACATTGGTGCCTAGTAACCAGGGCCGGTGCTAGGATTTTTGACTACACAGGCGAAAATGCATTTTGACGCCCCCCCCCCCCAAAAAAAATAAATACAATGCATCTTCACCTCTGTGTCTCGTAGCCCCCTTTTGAATTTCTTACCCCCATTAGTGTTGCATATCCACTCTCTTGAATGTCTTATCCCTTTGGCCCCTTTGTGCCTTACACCCCCCTTTAGTGTGTCTCCTACAACACCTCTTATGTATTTCTTACTTCCCCGCCAGCCCCTATCTATCTCTCTTTTTCTTCCACATAGACATAGATACAGGCAAAAATACATACATGCACAAATACACAAACATACAGACACACAACCATACAAGCACACAGACATAATTTTTCAGGCACACAGTCACAAAGATATACAGACACACAGTCATAAAAGGCACACAAACAAACACAGTCATACAATCTACACATACAGGTACATTGTCATACAAACACAGACATACATTCATACAGACACAGGCCCTCACAGAAATACAGACAGACATAAAGAAACATAGAGATAGGCATACAGAGACATACATACACAGACAAACAAAGAACCCTGCACACTGATACCGTGTAAATGCTCCGGCCATCAACGGTGGTGGATGCTCCGTGTCAGGCGGACATCGCTGGATCCACCAGTAAAGTCTTCAAAAGGAATAAACGCAGGCAACACTCCAATAGTAAGGATGGTATATTTATTGGTAGGTGAACCACCCCATAGAAAGTGTGATGTTTCAGCTCATGCAATAAGGCTCTGCTGAGCTGAAACAACGCACTTTCTTTGGGGTGGTTCACCTATCAATAAATATACCATCCGTACTATTGGAGTGAGACATATACATACACACACACTGACAGACATAGATACACACACACTGACAGACATATACAAACACACTGACAAACATACAGATACACACATACACAATGATAGACATACACAAAGACACACTAACAGACATACATACACACACACTGACAGACATTTAGATACACACAAACACACTGACAGACATAGATACACACACACTGACAGACATATACAAACACACTGACAAACATACAGATACACACATACACAATGATAGACATACACAAAGACACACTAACAGACATACATACACACACACTGACAGACATTTAGATACACACAAACACACGGACAGAGACATATACATACACACACACTGACAGACATAGATACACACACTGACAGACATATACAAACACACTGACAAACATACAGATACACACATACACAATGATAGACATACACAAAGACACACTAACAGACATACATACACACACACTGACAGACATTTAGATACACACAAACACACGGACAGAGACATATACATACACACACACTGACAGACATAGATACACACACACTGACAGATATATACAAACACACTGACAAACATACAGATACACACATACACAATGATAGACATATACAAAGACACACTAACAGACAGACATACACACACACTGACAGACATTTAGATACACACAAACACACGGACAGAGACATATACATACACAAACACTGACAGACATGGATACACACACACACTGACAGACATGGATACACACACACACTGACAGACATGGATACACACACACACACTGACAGACATAGATACACACACACACACACTGACAGACATGGATACACACACACACACACACACTGACAGACATGGATACACACAGACACACTGACCAACAGGTTCAGGAGGGGGGCTTACCTGGGATCCAAAGTGCTGCCTGAGGTAGTTGGGAGTTGGAGGAGCTGGACCTGCCCAGCCCCCCTCCTCTCTGCCTTCTGCTGCTCTAGTCTTCTTGGGAGGACTTCCTCCCATGCTGATTAGAAGGGGGCCGGTGGTAGCTCCGCCCCTGCTGGCGCCAGCCGCGCTGTGTGCTACAGAGGGAGCAGGGATATGACGTTCATATCCCCGCCCCCTCCACACAGTCCGCGGCACTGCAGGGTGGCGCTCGGCCACACTACAAGAAGTGACCGGCAGGAGAGGGGAGCTGTGCGCTTCCCTCCTGCCGGTCACCCGGACATTTGCGCCCCCGGGCCGGCCCTGCTAGTAACATCTCTAGTGGCTGTCACTCAGATGGTCACAGAAGGTGCTTCCACTTGCAATGGAGACACTGAATGCTCCCCATAGAGATGCATTGATTCAGTGCATCTCTATGAGGAGATGCTGATTGGTGCAGTGTGTCGTTTTGCTGACGCATGCATAATAGCCTAACAAAACTTCACTATGGGAAAGACTTGAATTGACTAAGATTATCAAATCTGATGATCTCAGCCATGGAAGTGAAGTCAAGCAGGTACAGAGAAAAGTTGAGTAAAATCCCCTCTTTAATGTAAGAAGAGGGGACCGGTCACCTAAATATTCATTTTATCACTATAGTGTCAGGAATACATTTTATAGTGTTCCTTTCATACATTATTTTTATTGCATTCTAACAATCCTACCTAAATATTTCTTCTTCCTGCAATACTACAGTACCTCCCATCCCCTGTCCCATGAGGAGAATGGTTAGAACACTTAAAAAGAAATAGTGAGGGCACCCTTAATGCCATTTAAATATTTACAGGGTTATTCACTAAAGTGAGAATTCAAAGTGTCATATACTGTGTCACTGGACTCTAAACTGTTTGATCTCTTGATACATAACTTGACAGCAGTAGGTGTGTCATCCTATAAAGTTATTCCTCACTGCCCCCTGCAACATGCAGCAATGCTCTTGACTACTTTGTTTGCCAGAGAAATCACTGTACCCAATAATATGGATGTGCACGGGCAAAAAATCTGGTTCGGTTCGGCACTTCCAAAATTCGGGACTTCGGCAATTCGGCATTCAGGACTTTGGCACTTCGGTTCGGCACTTCCGAAATTTGGGATTTCGGCAATTTGGCACTTCAGTACTTCGGCACTTCAGTACTTTGGCACTTCGGGACTTCGGCAATTCCAT